>QRDG01000968.1:82496-198097 GCA_012064385.1 Puccinellia tenuiflora | reverse complement strand
GTATATATATGACTATTTCGATAGTATATATACTATTTTGTAGGTAGTATGTATAATTTTTCCAATCTTTTTTTATGTACAAATATGATGGTATTTTTAACATACTGCAAAATACATATCCACTTTGCAATATTTTTCACGTAACTTACTATGAAATATCTTAGATATAGTTGTAAACATACTAAAATCGATAAAGTATTACGCATACTTCCGTATGGTATGTGGGTTCCCAGACTCTATCCCAGATTTATTGGGAACCTGGTGGTTCCCACTTCTGGGCAGGTCTGATGGCCACGAAGAAATATTTCTTTCCATACGGGTCTTTCTCTATTAAGGACGGATCCCAAATTCAATTCTGGGAGAATAAATGGCTGGGTAATATCACGCTCCGTGAACAATACCCGGCCTTGTACAACATTGTGCGTCACAAAGGTGATACTCTCGCTAAGGTGATGGAGTCTGACCCGCCTAACGTGTCGTTCAGGAGAAGTATTTTTGGTCCTAGACAAGCATTGTTGAATGCATTGCTTCAGCGTCTAGCCTCCGTGCAGTTGACGCAGGGACCTGATATATTTCGATGGAACCAAAAAGAGAATGGTAAATTCTCAGTGGATTCTATGTACAAAGCCTTAATCCAACCTGATTTTCCAGTTGATAGTAATAAAAAGATTTGGAAAATGAAGGTACCTCTAAAAACCAAAGTTTTTACTTGGTATCTTCGTCGTGGGGTAATTCTTACTAGAGATAACCTGGCAAAACGGAATTGGCAGGGAAGTAAAAAGTGTATCTTGTCATCATGATTAGAGTATTAGACACCTTTTCTTTCAATGCAGTTTTGCTCGTTCTATATGGTCAACCATCCAGATAGCATCTAACTTATATCCCCCAAGAAGTGTTGCTAATATTTTTGGCAACTGGCTGAACGGGGTAGATTCTAGGTTTAAGCTAATTATTAGGGTGGGAGCGATTGCCGTTATATGGTCGCTATGGCTATGTAGAAATGATAAGGTTTTTAATGATAAAAATTGTTCCCTTTTGCAGGTCATCTACCGGTGCACAGCGTTGATCCGTTCATGGTCGCCTCTACAGCGTGTGGGGCACCGAGACCTATTCATGGAGGTATCTACGCGGTTGGAGGCTTCGGCGAGGGATATTTTTACCCAACGTGGATGGCAGCATAATCTCAGGATTGGGCCTCCACCGTCTTAGGCGTCTTTACAATTTCTCACTTTGATATGTAATTCGCCTTTTATTTTATTTGTTCTCTGAACTTGTGAACTTGTCAGGGCTGTGTGCATCGTAGCTATGCAGAGGCCGGGTGTAATACTTAAAATATTTAATTAATAAAATTCTTTTATCCAAAAAACTTCCGTATGGTGGTATTTGAGACGTGGGTGCAACTACACCCGGGAGTAGAAATCATTTTTCCCATATAGCAAAACTCATTAGATATGTAAATAACTCGTGTCTTTAGAAATCTTCGGAAACTTTAAAATGAGCTCGGGAGTCAACACATCTCACTCTCATTTTTGTAGTAAAAATGGTTCCGTGCGTTAGTCAATGCGGAGGCTAGAGACATTCCTAATTTTCGAAAACAAAAGTAATGTTTGCTGTTCTTTTGGCAGACACAACATGCAAAGAGATCAGTACGTTGTGCATAATTAATTGAAAGACTCATTCATAGATGGAAATTTTATTCGGGTCTTATTGGTTGCCACCATGCATGTGCAGTGAGCATGGTTTCTTGTTCTCCTCACATGCCATCTTAATTATTCGGTCCTCCGTTTGACTCTAATAATCCTCTAATCATTTTCGACATGTGTTGGGTTTCCTAATGGAGCAGCCATGCATGCCACCAGCAAACACACACACACACACACATCCAAACAAAACCATCACGTTCGATCGAGGTCAACTTCTTCACATTAAGTCGTTCGTCCTCTCTCTTCACATTTGTTTAATTAGCGACCGACAGTACGCAGCACTTACTACATGTTCTGTTGTCATTAATGTACACCACTAGCTGATCCTGTCTGGACGTACGCATGCTTCTACACTACGTACATGTGCACCCACCTAATTTTTTTTTCGTCAAAGGCGGCTCGCTCTAGCTACCTTTCGTTTCAGAGACATGTGTGCGCTGCAGTGTGATCGCCTGACGTGCTACTGGTCGATGAGTGCCCAAGCCTCCTTACCTAACTTCTCACGGGGAAACCGGTGTGTGGTGTGGGTGTGGTCGATCCTTCCTTCCTTTCGAGTACAGCAACGGAAGGTCCGACCGATAGAGGAGAAGTGAACAACCCCGATGCAGACCATGTTTATTTTTGGATCTGTCTAAGCACAAATGCTCAGTCAACTGACGTCACTATTCTTCTTCCCTTCCAATCGGGGCAACCACCACTGGTCTAGCCGCCGTCCACTCTACCTGCGGCCGATGCATTGCCGCAACGCTTCGCCGCCCCGTCCTTACTATGAGATTCTCCTTCGTCGGGTTTGCCGCTATCCCAGCCATCGGGGGCCCCGACTCGCGTCATTCGTCGTTGTCGCCATCGCAGACTCGGTCTTGTCATCACGCGATCGAGGAAGAAGAGACACGAATCTTGACGCATTATATTAACGGTGGATGAACCAAGTGAGCACTAATCTAGCTGAGAATTAGGAAAACCGTTATTTTGTTAGAAAGAGGTGCAGACCATGGTTATTGGTTAAGCATGTGACTGCGCAGGATGCAGGGATCGTTGTTGACCACCGCGCCCGTCCGATAGGAAAGTTTGGGGGAGCTCCTATATCCCTAACGCGGACGGAGGGTAGCTCCGCCCAGCCCTCCACACCGAAATGGGCCGGTCCAACTTCGCAGGTAACTATTATTTTTCCTTTTTTCTTTTTAGTTTTATTTCCTGTTTTGATTTTTCTTTTCTGTTTTTATACTAACAAGAAAATGTGTTTACATTTGTGGAAAAAAAGAAAAAAAACATTGTAATAAAATTATATTTATATATTCTAGAAAACTAATAAAATATAATTAATTTATTTGAATGATTTTCATACATGAAAATTATGTATTTGAATGAAATTTTAAATATAAACTTTTATGTTATTTGAAATATTTATTAATAAAATATTAGTTTAATTTGAAAAAATTTCAAAATATGAACAATTATATTATTTGAACGAATTTTCAATAAACATTTATCTTATTTGAACAATTTTCCAAACATGAACAATTATGTTATTTGAACGGAATTTCAATAAAACATTTATCTTATTTGAACGAATTTCAATACAAGAACAATTATGTTATTTGAACGAATTTTCATAAAAACATTTATCTTATTTGAACAACTTTCAAAACATGAATAATTATCTTATTTGAACGATTTTCAAAACATGAACAAGTATGTTATTTGAACAAATTTTCAATAAAACATTTACCTTATTTAAAAGATTTTTCAAATATAAACATTTTTATGTTATTGAATTTTTTAGAACATTTATTTTATTTAAAACAAAAACCTACTCAAATTTTCCACAACATTTTTTTAATATAATACTAAAAAGACAAAAAGACAAAAAGAAAACAGAAAAAACATAAAAAGAAAAAATGTAAAGAAGAAAAACAAAAAAAGAAAAACGAAAAACAAAAAAAGAAACAGAAAAACGAAGAGAGAAAAAGAAACATAACCAGAAAAACAAAACGAAAAAGAAAACAGAAACAAAAAAAAATAAAGTGAAGCCCACCGGCCCGACCGGCCACAGGCCATCTGCGACTTTGGTTCCGGGAAGAGCTCGAGCGGGAGGAGGCTGTGAGCCCACCGTGCGCTTCGCGCCGGCCCCCGTAACGGCCAATTCCTATTTGCCGCCTTTAGCGGCAAAACTAAGTCTTGCCGCGCACCCCAGAACGCAGTATGGGCCGGCTTGGTTGGCCCAGTTAGCGTTTTTTTCTCTGTTTCTGTTTCTTTTTTCCTTTTCTTTTCTTTTCTCTTTTCTTTTCTTTTTTTGTTTTTCGTTTTCTTTTTCTTTTCTGTTTCTTTTATTTTTCTTTTTTGTTCTTTCATTTTAGTTTTTCGTTTCTTTTTTCATTTTATTTTTCTTTTCTGTTATTTCGGATTCTTTTATTTTTCTTTTTTGGTTTCTTTTTATTTCCATTTATTTTATTTTTATTTTTCTTTTTTAATTTTTTCCGATTTTATTTTTTTTCAAAATTGTATATGATTTTGAAAATATTCATTTTTAAAAATGTTCAGATTGAAAAAATGTTCAAATTCAAAATCTGTTCAGATTTGAAAATGTTCAAATTCAAAAACTGTTCAGATTTGAAAATGTTCAAATTCAAAAAATGTTCTGATTAAAAAATAACCAAATTCGAAAATTATTTTAATTTCAAAACTTTTCATAAATTGTATATACTTTTGAAAATATTCATTTTTTAAAATGTTCAGATTTTAAAAATGTTCAAATTCAAAAATTGTTCATTTTAAGAATGTTAAAATCCTGAAAATTCATTATATTTTAAAAAGATTTAAAAATTGTATATGATTTGGAAAAATTCATTAAAAAATGTTCGCATTTTAAGAATATTCAAATTCGAAAATTGTTCAGATTTGAAAAAGTTTAAATTCAAAAACTGTTCAGATTAAAAAAACTCATATATGAAAATTATTTAAATTAAAAAAGTATAATTTGGAAATATTTAAATTATAAAATGTTTACTTTTTAAAAAAATATTTAGATTTTGGAAATGTTAATGTTGAAAAATGTTTATTTTTGAAAATGTTCAGTTTGATAAATATTCAGATTTTTTTAAAATTTTCATATTTAGAAACAGAAAAAAAAACAACAAAGAAAAAAATCGTACCTGCTACTGGGCCGTAGAGGCCCATTTAGTGCCGCTGTAGGACGAACGAAACCTGCTACGGAGTTGGGCCGGCCCACGAAACCTAATAATCAAGGACGTGTGCGCGGCGCGACCGCATTTTGCCGCTAAAGGCGGCAAACAGCAGTGCCTGGCCCGGCCGGCCACAGGCCATCTGCGACTTTGGTTCCGGGAAGAGCCCGAGCGGGAGGAGGCCGTGAGCCCACCGTAACGGGAGCGTAGATCGCTTGCGCCGAATCCGGTGGGCCGCGGGCTGGACCCATTTTTCTCCTTATCCCGTTTTGCGGCCCATGGCCGAGAAACAGCGTAACCGCAGTGCTTCTCTCATCAAAAACAAAAAACAAAAACATAACCGTAGTGCGGTGGTATTTGTGCCAGTCAGTCAGTCAGCTGCAGGAGCATCGAAACGTCGCCTGCGCAGATCCTCTGTCAAGCTTTAACTCAATTCCTTCCTTCCCCGCTGCACGGCGCATCCCACCTCGTCCCATCCATCACATATTCAGATAAAAAAAAAATTGGCTACAAGCAGTCGCAGCACGACTAGCCTGGGGAATTGAAGGGCGCCGCGGCGAAGACGGAAGGGGATGGAAGCTAGCAAGCTGCGGACGGGGGATGGGAGCAAGAGCCGGGCCGGTGTTGCGGGGCTCCGGTCCCGCCGGCGCCGATCGAGACTAGCTAGACCCGCACGTGACCTCGCACTCTAGCGAGACATGGGCATGGCATGTGATGTGCCGTCCGGCAGAGCGGCTCATGGATCCAAGTGGAGTGGAGTCGATCGCTCCCGCCCTCACAATGTGCACCTTTCGCCAATTCGATCGATCGATCACCTCTCCTTTCCAGACAGACCCCGTCTCTCTACAAGATGCAGGACAAGACATGATTTCATCTTTGAATACCGTCACCGATACATAACTCAGGAATAACCCTACATTCATATTCCTCATCGCTTCAGTGGTGTTCTCGTGACCTTGCAAACCCACACGCCACCTTCTGACATGCTGGAGTACAATGGATCGCCAAGCAACGGAGTTAACAGGAACACGGTGATGATGATCACGTAGGCTGCAGGTTTCCACACCAGGCCCATCAGCTGCAAAAACATGGCGTTTTGTTGGCTGTGTGAGCTCAGCGTTGGGGCCATCCCAGCAGGCACGCTCCAATCTCTCTCTCTCTCTCCTTAGCCTTGCTTCACCTCCTTACTTCTAATCAATGCTACAATACTAGATTCAAAATACACTCTACACGAAAATTATGTGGATTATCGACGTGGTTCCATTTTGGTAGTCGGTTCTGAGTTTTGTTAACCGTTATCTTTTAATTTTGCGTTAATGTTTAAAGTTCTTTAGATGGATTTTGTTAAATTGACGGTTGACCGTTTGAAATTTCATTTGAGCTCTAGCTTCACCTCGCCATTTAATACAACTCTCGTGTTGAAATTTTTTCGTTTTAATGGTCGTAGACAAATAGATCTTGTGATGTTGGATGTACGTGTTTAGACTCTACTAGTACGGGCCTTTAGTCCCGGTTTTTTCCAACTGGGACTACCAAATCAGGACTAAAGCCCCCCTCTTTAGTCCCGGGACTAAAGGACCCTCCACGTGGGCGCGCTCGCTGGGGTTTGAGGACCTATTTTTTCGATTTTTTTGTTAAAATTTTGCAAAAAACATATTTGATATTTGGAAACTTTGAATTATTTGTCAGTTTAATCTCGAATCACCTCTAATCTCACCGCACTGTGCATACTTATAAGCAAACTTCCCGATCGATCACCCATCCTCACACTGCTCAACCTCCAGCACGCTTAACTTTTAAGTTCCTTCCCAACTAAAATTCCAAGATTGCGTTGATAACATCTTGATAATACTGTGCTATCAATCTTATTATCCCCTACACTTTGATGGCACGTGATATATTTTTTTAGATTCCAAACCTTTATTAACATAAACAACAATGATTAAATAATACAAATCTTTATGCCGAAATCAATTATTAATTTCAAAAAAATAAAAATAATAAAAATAATTTGAATTTCCGGCAAAAACTTAAATCTTCCTGCTTTCATAGTTCCCTTTGGAATTTTGAAAATCTAAAAAAATCCCAAACGGCCGAAGGCGGTTGGGAGCAGATGCGCAATTTCGTGCTGAACATTTTGATATATTACACAATTTTTCCCGAGTTCGTACGCAAAAATTATTGCCATTTTACTGAGAATTTGCAAAAAAAAATCAAATTCAAAGTTTTCAATTTTCCCTAAAAGTAGTTTGTGTGAGGTACAGACATGTCAAAGGATTTTAAAATTTTAAGTTTTTACTATTTTTGTTTATTCGTTTCGGACTTTTTGCCGCGCGGGGAGGGGATAGGCATTAAGAGGAAATTTTTTTTTTTTTTTTCTAAAAACATTTAGTCCGAGTTGGACCTTTAGTCCCGGTTTGTATCTCCAACTGGGACTAAAGATCCTATTTGAACCGGGACTAAAGGTGTGCGGCCGCCCTACCTGTTGGAACCGGGACTAATGTACTAATGCTACATTAGTCCCGGTTTTAACTACGGCCGGAACGAAAGGTCCGAACGGAAGGCCTTTTTTCTACTAGTGACTTGCGGTGGCGAGGATTGGATGGTGCTCCGCCGGAACCTTCGCATCCTTCCTTCTTCTAATCATGGTGCCGGTCTTCATGGTGTGTTTATGGTGCTTCGCCGGAACCTCTACTCGCGCCGACCGCCGACGACTTTCGTTGCCACCGTGCGTCGAGATGGTGCTCGCCATGGATATATCACAAGTGCGGTGGTGAGAGGTAACTTCACCTATATGTCTATTAAAAAAAATTCTCCTATATGAAAATAATTGAGACTAATCATTGCTAGATACAAACATGTTGTTTGGTTGAGATTTATACATCGGACCTGACCTAGAGACTTACAAGCTGCTAAACGACACGCACAACATGGCTGGGAGGGTGATTTCGTGAGATCTGACCTTGACCGGCCGGCCAAATCTCAGGGTACAAGTGGATAGGGCCTACCAAACGCACCCCTAGCAGCCGTGCGGTATGTAGTGGTTCCATACTACCCAGCTGCGGTGGCGAGGATTGGAGTACGGCGTCAGCCCATTGCGTGCTGTTCCACGCTTTCCAGGACACAGATTTGAGGAGCGCAGAGCGCAGGCGATCACCGTCACCGTACCGACCTCGGCCTCGATCCACTCCCCGCCCTGGAGGGACGATCGATTTGAGCTCGCTACAAATCGAGAGCGAAAGCTAGCCCCTCCCTTCGCCGTGGGAAAAGATCGATGCGCGCAGGGGCGTACCCACGTAGAGCCAGCAGGTGTCACAGGACACCGGTAAAAAATGTATTTCTTCACTATACTTCATGTATATTTACTGTGTGACACCCCAAAATAAAACAAACAATGTGTATCACTTATGAGAGGACACCGGCTCAATTTCATCCTGGGTCCGCCCCTGGATGCGCGCTGCCATACTTTAGCGTAACCCAAGCAACAGTAGCGTGCTCTACCGACCGAGACCACCAGCTTCGTACGCCTACAATCAGCTCAACCATTGTCGATGCTCACGTACGATAGCAGTGTACCCCTGCTGCACCTGCAAATGATAGATAGCCTGTCACGGCAAGGAAACGCGGGTCGGGTACACGCACGGATGAAGCTAGCCACACGCCACGCAACGCGCAGATGATCATCGTCTCGGGAGATCGATGGACGTATCGGGCCTCCTCAGCCGGCGCCTCTTCGGCTTTCCTGTCTTTAAAGGGCCCTCCCCGAAATATTCTCGAGGCGGCAGCTAGCTAGAGTGAACAAAAAAGGCTCCCCCTTCCCTTCTCCTTCTCCTCCGGCCCCGGCCTTCCCTTCATCTTCTTCGGCGTGCCTCTCGATCGCCTCCAGCCCGGTTTGCCAACCAGCTGTGACACGAGCATGCGCGAGGAGGCGGCGCCTTGCTCGCCGTCTCGACTGACCGGCGGCCATCGATGCGTTCGCCCTCTTCTCCGGCGTGGTAGGATGCGAGCAGGTAGGATTATGGCCCGGCAACTGCAAGTGCGGGACTGCAAGCTGAAGAAGAAGAAGAAGCTGTTAGTGCTGTAGAGGTCGGTCGGTCGGCATACACGGGAAAGCCAGGCATTCATTTTTCTCTCTCAAGTTCATGCACCTTTTGTATGTTTAGCTTTCCTCTCCATCTCCATGGTAGCAATGGCTCTCCTTGCAGACTTGTTATAATGAGGCGCTCTCTCTCTCTCTCGATCGCCCCGAGATTTCATTAGTTTTTAGTAGTGATTCACGAAAAGCATATCGATCTGTAATAGTTTTGATTCCTGGTCGACGTGCAATTCCTGTGGTACCACTCAAGATTTCAGATCCCTCTCTCTCTCTCTCTAATTAACAATGACTATATTGTTCTTGTAATTAGGGGTCGCCAATTGCGAGGAGCACGAATGATTTTGTGTACTCAAATGTGGGAAATGTACATTAATTGTTAGCACATCGATCACTCACGACCCCTTCTCTTCATCTTCCTGTAATTGATTTTTCATGCCACCAGCACCACTGTATTAGCATAGTGCTGCATTGTTCATTTGGAGGATCGAAGTGGATACACGCCGCAGCCAAGACTGTTGCTGTGATCAGATTTTGGGCTGGTGCATGATCGTCGCGTCACTGCGTCGTCCTTGGAAGAATCATTTATGGACCTAAAATAGTGTGCGCCCTCGTGGTGCTCGTTCTGGATCTCTCTCTTTTTCTTTGGCTTCTGACGTGTCTTTGACGAGTAGTGGTCTTCACTCTTGGCGTTCATTCATCAACCGGTAGAGTACCACTTACGTAAGCATTGGTGTTTTTCAGATGGGAGCTGAGGTCCATGATCGATTAAGGGGTTATTATTGGAGCGGCAGTAGTAGTGGTTCTGACAGTACTCCATCTCTTCTTTCCTTCTTTTTTCTAGAATACGTCCCGAGAGACGTATCATTTGCCGGAGTAGGTAGATGGTATGACACCAAACACCAATAAGGACACACCTTCAAGTGCATGTTATCATTTGCATAAGAATTGTTTTATTTAACACAAATCATATCATTTTTAGAAGAAGAGAGGCCAAGAGATGCTTCAGGAAGGCGCCGACTAGAACGAGACTACGATGATATACATTAAGCCCCGGAGGCACACGCCTTGAGTAGGTGCTAGCACCATTGACACGTCTCCACCAAGCCTCGCTGGTGAGACCGGAGAGGCCAACATTTCCAAATGCCACATCGGGACACCCCTGGCAGCCTAGGCAACGCCTCCAGGTAGGGAACAACGTCGTGGTGCCTCTAGTGTGTGGTATGACAAACCAGACCTAGGGTTATGCCTAGAATCTGAGGAGGCGAAGCCCTGGTCGTCCGGCCTATGACCACACCTCCAAGGAGGAAGAAGCGGTACTCGTAGGCATCACCATGGTCAACACCGGAATCCGAGGAGGGTTTTCACCCCAGCCAAAGACAATGCATCAAAGACGGCTAGAGTAGGGCACACTGGAGACGAGGTGGTAGATTGGAGGCTTGACACCACCGCAGAGAGGAAAGGACATGTCATCGATCAAGAAGGGAATGCCGACCACCAGTGGTTGCACCACCAATGAGCACCGACTACCAAAACCTGGCAGGTCCCGAAGGAGATCTGCTACGTGTCGGCTAACCACCACGGCTGCATCCACTTATACTTATGAGATTCGGATGGAGTAGGGTCGCCACCGCCACCGGAAGAGCCAGAAGATGTCCACCGCCATCCATGAGTAGCTCGTAGCTTGGTGTCCTCCTCTACAACAAGATCTCGAGCCTGGTTCGCTTCATCTGGGAAAGGGAGAGCCACCCTGCTGTCGCGATGAGCTCCACTAGCCACTGCAGATCCATCAACCACCAGAAGGTGCGTTGGCACGCCCACAAGATGAATGGTTCACTCCATCGCATACCGCCGATCTGCATTGTCACACAAAAGATGACAGCCACGTCGCTGATGCCACTGCCTACCGTCTTGCGGGCTTTGCCCGGTTGCCGTGAGGGGAAGAACCAAAGGAGCGGATGGGGCGGCGGGTTAGGGTTCCTCCCGCACGACCAAGCTAGATAGAAGCGGTGTGGTCATGCTAGTAATTTTCTCTTGAAACTACACAATAGTCCAGAACCACAAATGGAGCTCGGGCTCCATGGTGGCAGGTTTTTCAAAAATTTGAAAATGGCAATTCAAAGTTTAAAAAAATCCGAAACAACTATCTGAAGTGTAGATAACATTGAACTCTACCATCATGAAAAATCGCAGTTCAAAATTATTTTCATTTTAGGCTAAAGAAAAATATGCACTATTCACCGCATCAAGATCCACCCATTTGTTGACTAAATATAACGAATTTCAGATCATTTCTTCACACTTGTAGATCTCATCATTATCTAATATCTAGAATTTTTTGAAAAACGAGCTCCGCTCAGGAGCCATTTCTGCACTCTCGACAATACTCGTATCCCTTAAATTGGTCTATATATGTTTAGCATCTTGCCTTTTCATGTCAGTTCTCCAGCTTTACGGCACATGCCGATGAAGATGCATGGATATAGCTAGTGCCTACTACTTTCCAATCCATGGCTATACGGTTTTGCAGCCACACATTGCCTTTTCATGCCTCTCACTCTCGGTCACACAATATCCTTGTTTCGAAATAGCTAGCTCTCCATTCATGGCCATGCATGCACGGTAAATAACTTCAATGGGAAAGGAGCGCTGGTCAAACGACTGCGGTGATGTTATTACTACAGTGGTTCACTCACTGACAAGCCTGAATTCGCGGGCGCGCGGCCCTCGGGATCCGTTGTATCCCTGACCTGACCTAGGCTGGTTTTGACTTTGGTGGCAGCACCAAGATACAGTCCGAGACTCGAGGCCGGAAGCTTCATTTGGCAGTAGTACGGCACGGCCGAGCTGAGTTGGGTTGGTCCGATCAGCCGCTGGCGCCCGTGTGTCAGTGTCTGTATCTTCGCAACAAGCATTATTATCTTCTTCTGCTAATTTTTTTCCCCTCCTGGTGTTCTGTGTCAGTGTCACACGGGTCGATGTGATGGTCTACTCGATCGCTTGGGATTGATGGAAGTTTTCTCGAGACGGGGGTCTTGGTTTAATTGGGCATCACATTTTCGCGGCGCGCATCACGCGCCGGCCGGAGTTGACTTTCTGCTTCCTCTCCGTCGATCTTGCGTGCGTGCATGCAGCGGTCACAGGCCTGTCTCCTCGCGTAGGTGCAACAAGGCCGGGGACCAGGGCATCTGGATGGACGCAGCCATTTTTTCTTCTTTCTTTCAAAAACGGTACGTCCGTGAGATCCTGTATGACGCGATCCATCGTTTTCTGGTCGATGGACCACCGTGGCCCAAGGTGAAGGAATCCGTTTGACCCGGTCGAGATTAGGGTTGCGTATATAACCGAATCGAAACTGAAACTGAACTGAAAAAAAAACCTAACCGCAACCGAAGGTCCGATTTTTATGGTTAGTGGTTAGGTTATGGTTAGTAAAATGCCTAACCGAATAGCTCCCGATTAATTCGGTTTAACCGAATAGCCTTGACGACGAGAGGATTCCGGTCATGACTCGAGATCGTGGTCTCTTGGCGTCGCACCACCACGAAGCAAGGTGCTTGTAGTTTTTTCGGAAGCCCCTATGCCTCGCTCACGGCAGGCCCGAGCGTTCCACTCGCCCGCGTCGGTTCGCGAGCGGTACCTTCACATGGGCTGGCCCACGCACGACTATTTGTTTCTTTTTTGTTTTTTCTTTTCTGCTATTCTTTATATCTTTGTTTTATTTATTTTTCATTCTTTTTTTGAATTACTTTTCATTTTTTGTTTTTAAATCAGAAGGTTTATGAAATCTGAATTTTTTAAAATGTTGAAATAGTTTTTATATATGAATAATTCTAAATGAATATTTTCAATTTTTTTAAATATGAACAATTAAAAAAATTGTCACCATTTTCAAAATTTAAATTCAGTTGAACCGAAATTACCTATGATAGAAAATTTTCATTTAAAAACTTCAGATTTTGAAAAAAAGGTCAAGTAGCCAAAAATATTCATGTATTACCAAACCAGAAGCTCACGTTGTGGCCCAAGATTAGCCATACACGCGGTGTTAAATCTTAGCAACTGCCAAGCGTGGGAGCTATTCGGCCGACCCAATGCCGGTTCTTTCTTATTTTTAATATTTTATTTTTATTTTATTTTTATATTTTATTCACTGAATTTTCCCATGTTTATCATTTTTATTTTAATCACCTTATTTTTAGTTATTTATTTTATTTTTTGAAAACACACACCAACATTATTTTAAGTCACGAACATTGTGTTCGGAAATTCAATTCGGCTCCCAGGTGCATATACTCCCTACACTTAAAAAATACATTTTGAAATATTGAAAAATTATGACAAAAAATTTCGTGCATAGTCATGATATTTATGTGGGAACATACAGTTTCGTGAAAAACCGACATTGTTTTGTGCTATGTAAAAAAGAGAAAAAATGTCTCGTAAAACGGAAATTCACAATGGCACCCGAGCTCACATGCTCCTGTTTTTCGACAAAATAAAAATAGTAAAACATTATGAAAAATTCTGAAAAATTTGGAGGCACACACATATGAGTTTGTTCACACTCATGAATTTTTCGAAATGAAAAGACATTTGTTGCGCTCGTGCAAAAAGACAATCAGTGTTTTCAAAACGTGTTTTTAGATCTATTTTGAACCACCATTTTGTCTTTTTGTACAGAGTGCAAGAAATTTCGTTTCATTCCGAAATTCTGCACGAATGCATATGTGTGTGCCTTCAATTTTTTTTCATAATGTTTTACTATTTTTTTATTTTCGTTGAAAATAAGAGGAGCATGTGAGCTCGGGTGCAAAAACGCCTCTCCCAAAAACTCGTAAAAAGCCTTATTGTAGTACCGAAATGTTGTCTTTCTATACCGGCCGCATAAAAAGTTGGTTTTCTGTGAAACGACTTCAGGAGTATATAGAATGTCGAGCTGTACGCACAGAACTTTTATCTAAATATTGAAGTTTCATTTTTTTTCTTAAATTACATTTTAAAACCGGGAGCATATGCTCCCTTGTTCCAAAACTCCACACAACCCCCCCCCCCCCCCCCCCCCCACCCATTGTGTTCTCATACATATTTTTTCTTTTTGAAGTGCATGAATATATTTTTTATAGTTGTGAATGTTAGTTATTGAAATGAACAAAATGAATTAGACCAAAAAAAATATAGGTATACATATAACACAAAATATTTTTGCTTGCAGCGGTAGCTTGAACATTTGTTTAGTGTACATACACTTGTGTTTTTGCGAGACCAAAAGGTCTTCACTGTACCCATACAGAGTTCACTTGTGTTGCTCCTAGTCACGAACGGAGAGTCTTCTGTGAAGACCAGCCGCTACGATTGGTTTTACTCCACACGACCACACCAGACATCACATGCATCGCCGTAAACACTACAAGTAGTAAATAAAGCTCCGCAGATAGTCGATGTGATGCACAAACTGATGCAGCACCAAGTCAGGAATCCGCCGGGACAGCGACTTGGAGTCAACGTCCGCCCTGCTGTCCATGGAATTGAAAACATCTATCTGCATTGACATAGCCTAAGCTGACTTCGGCTAGTTATCCATCTAACACGCGCGCTCCTCTAGGCAACCAACCAGATTCACAATCTAGAATGGCAGAATCCATTGTCTCACTTGGCGGATAGCAGAGGTACGATTCCTGGCTCAGATCCTCTTGAGCGTTGATTCATGAGGTTGCACATTGGCTTCTGGCTCTATAGACAGGAAAAAGGAATTTGGTCATTCATTGTTCCTTTCTAGAATACATCGACAGTATGAATAGTCGTATCGATACGGGAATGATATGATAGACCTTTTTTTTGGGGGGCAAATATAGGAATGATATGATAGACCTAGTAGGAATTTTGGCAGGTCATGATCCAACTTTCAGTACAGGAATCGGGCATTCATACCTCTTTCTGATCATGTGTAGGTTGCATAATTATGTGCCATCGGAACGCAAAACTTGAAAGAGATGGCCGAGCAAGCGGTTGCAGCGGTGTTGCAAAGGGTAGGAGCCACTGTGATTCAGGAAGCTACTTCTCTGCGCGAGGTTCCTGCAAAGGTGGAGGCCCTCAAGTCCGAGCTCAAGCGCATGCAGTGCTTCCTCAGAGATACCGACACGAGGATGGAGAGAGGGTGAGATGTGAACAACCTGGTGGCAGAGGTCAGGGATGTAGCTTACTGTGCTGAGATTATCATCGACACGACAAACATCATGGCACGGGAGAACAACAGGAAACGGTCCTTCATGGGTGCCATATCAAAGGGTGCTCACTACCCTTTCCACTGCATGCACCTGTACAGTATAGGAAGAAGGATTGATAGAGTGACGACAAGAGTGCATGCGATCTTTCAAGAATTCACAAAATATAGCATGGTTAGTATTAGCCTGAATGAGACAAGATACAGCATGATGAGAATGGGAGTTTGCGTGCTAGGAGACTAACACTTCCTGATTTTGAGGATGAGGGTCGATGTCATTGGCTTTGATAGTCAAATCGACCAAATCAAGGTTGAACTGCTTGATGCAAGAGAATAAGATCTCACCGTCATCTCCCTGGTTGGCCCAGGAGGAGCAGGAAAATCAACCATTGCCAGAAGGTCTACAATCTCGTCGCAAAAAAACATTTCAACTCATGTGTATGGATATGTATCTCACAGCAATTTACAGTCCATACTGCACTAAGGGATATTGTTAAAGGGCCATGGGGTACTCGAGACTTCGAAGAATAGGAAAAATGGACGAGATACAAATTATAAAGAAGATCTCTAGTTTTCTAAAGGACAAAAGATACCTTGTAGTTTTAGATGATGTATGGAGAGAAAACGAAGATTGGGATATGATCCAAGCCCCTTTCCTGATGTAAAAAATGGAAGCAGAATGATTATAACAACTCGTAATTCAGCAGTTTCCAATCATCCCAACACAAGAAAAATAATCCACGATGTAAAGCTCCTCACAACGAGGAAAGTATTGAGTTGTTCAATAGGAAGGCATTCCCTTACTATGTTGCCGATGAAGAAATGATCTGGATAGCTTCAGAGAACTAGGCAAGAAACTTGCATTAAAATGTAATGGCTTGCCTCTTGCAATTGTAGTCCTGGGAGGTTTCCTATCGAAGAATCTCAGAATCACTGAATGGAGAAGAATGGTTGCTAGCATAAATTGGGATGCAATGAAGAATGAAGGTGACATCAAAGCCATACTGGACCTCAGTTACTATGATCTGTCAAGTAATCTGAAGGCATGCTTTTTGTACATCACATCATTCCCAGAAGACTATGCAGTCCCGGTTGGCCTTCTTACAAAGCTATGGATTTCAGAGGGTTTCATACCCAATGTTCGTGGATGCTCCCTTGAAGAAACAGCAATCAGGTATGTGGAAGAACTGGCACAGCGCTGCATGATCCTAATTGAAAAGAGGAAGCTCCAAGTGCATCAAGACCATAAAAGTGCATGATGGTGTTGCGTGACTGGGGAATTGGGCGAGCTCGAAGAGAAGGATTCTCAAGGACTGCAGTTCCAGCAACGAAGTGGATACCTCATATTCCAATGAAATGAGAGCTTACAGAGTGGTTCTCTCCATGACTCTGCTTGCCTAGGTGTTGGCATAGCAATACCAAATCTGCACACCTTACTGATCCACAACACAGCTCGATTAAGAATGGAAAGTCTTCCCTTCTCACGGCTTACATTACTTGCGGGTTCTCTACTTTGATGGGCATGAGAGCAAGATGGCATCTTCTAGAGAGATCCGCTATATGGTACATCTGAGGTATCTTGGCTTGAAAGGTGGCACGTACGTATACTTCCTGCTTCTGTCGGTAATCTCCCAAACTTGCATAGACTTTTGATGCAAGAGATGCCACAGTGGAAAGCACTTCCTATTTCTCTCTTGAGCATTTTGACACTCAGTATGTCTATACTACAAAGTCGAGTCATGCTCCATGCAGAACATTACCGTGCAAAGCAACCTGGAATCTCTGTTCATATTCCTGGTGTCCAACATGCCAAAGCAATGGGAAGAAATGATTGATAGAATGGAAGGGAAGCCCTCCCGGTGCTTTGGGAAGCACTACCATATTATCAAACAGTTGGAAATGGTTGGGGCATGTGAGGACAGATTTGGTGTGCCCAACGACCTGCAACTTCCTGATCTTTTTCTCTTCCCGCATAACCTGAGACGGCTGAAAATTAACTGTCCTAATTTGTTGAATGATGAAGACCCCATGCCAACACTTGGGAGATGGCCAATGTTCCTGAATGTGTTAGAAATAGGGGTCAAGTCATATACTGGTGCCACCATGACCTGCCCTTCTGGTGGGTTTCCGGATCTGTACAATCTGGTACTACACGACCTAGATATTGAGGAGTGGATATTGGAGGATGGTGCAATGCCAAAGCTCAGAATACTAACTCTCTGCAAGTGCACCAAGCTGAAGGCACTTCCACAAGGATTGCAGAACCTGAAGGAACTTAAGAAGCTGAAAGTGATAGCGATGCCCGAGCTGGACCAAGTACAATGCTACCTACTCCATAGGGCAGGACGCAAGGTCATCATCAGGTCAAGTGAGGAGGATTTTGACCATGTACAGATCCCGTAAGTACACATTGTGCTATGTCTCCATTGTCAGCTGGTAGAACAATGTCATGAATCCACTCGTAATGCATGTTTCACCTGACAATTAACTACTCATCAAGAAAATGTAAATACTTTAAAAGCGGAGCAAAAATAAAGGTAGCTACAAGGATAACCTCAAAAGTAACACAACTAGAGTTCACTGGAAGTCATACTGTTCATTTTTTAACATGCTACCGTGAACACTTTTGAGTTATGACTAAACTACTCTGATATGGTCCTCTCCTGCAGCAAGGACGACAGGTAACAAGCTAGCATCCATGGAAATGGGGAGCAGGAGTAATTTAACTTCGCTCCCATCTTACACGCTGGGAAATCTGCTTCCAGAAGGTGTAGAGGTTTCTCCCGTGAGTTAATGGCCTGATACCGACCACTTATCAATTAAGCTTAAGGATTTCTTTCAGTACTATTTGTTATATGCTTATATACACGTGATTCCGTGAACATAGCATTTTATACCTAGATTTTACTAAATGTGTATACCAGGCAACTTTGATGTACATGAAAACACAGTTTGTAATTTAAAAAAAAATGAAGGAATGAGGAGAGAAGCCCTCAGGATATTTGATGACGGAGGAGACGAGACATCCAAGAACTGTGGCAACGACAGGGTGAAACCATGGGGGCTGCGCGCACAACTGGCGTGCCAGCCTCATGAACTTAACTCGGTTCTCACAGTTTATAATTTGAGTTTGTGCTGATTCGTGATGTTGGGCTCACTGCTGTTCAAAGGAACCTAGCAAGACTACCCTCAAGAGCCGGGAAATCATGTTCGCTCACCTGGGTGCTCCCGTGTAAGCTCCTCCCTTGTACAGTCCTTTTGGATTTCTAATTTTTGTCTTTCCTTTCAGAAGCATTTGTTTGCCACGCTGTTTGTAATTATTTTGAGAAAAACTGTTATTTATATGAAAATGTGTTCAGGCCAGCTTTTGCCCGCCGTAGACCCCTAAAAAAGAAAATTGCCTCAATTTCGTTGACCTTAGATAAAATGCCAGAATATATGAGGGCTCTTGGTAAAATGCCCTAGAGTTGATGAGCATCTCAACGATTTTCTCCACGGAAGGTTTTTACAGGAAATGCAACTTTGCCCCTGCAGGTCACCATATGGGAGCTAAACAAGCTCTTCTCATTTTTTTTTTCTCTCAGTTTCCTATCTCGCAAAAAAATCGCTTGATCAACGGAAAAATAGATTAGTCCACACTATGGAATCGATTTTGACAAACGAAAACGCAGTATATAGGACAAACATATCGGCTACATGCAGGGGACTGGGTACTATGGTGCTTCTGCTCCAACTCAACACACCTCCGTTCAGACCCAAATCCATCTCACAGAACTAGGGTTTCAATTGCCCCAAATCAAAAGCTAGGGTTCACAACGAGACAAAGAGAGGCAGGAATTGAAATCGAGAGGCTCACCCGCGCTGCCGGGGGGGAGGGTTCGCGTCTGTTGGAGGAGGGCCTCGCCGTCCGTCGGGGAGCTGTCGCCGGGTGCACGAGCAGAGAGCGGCTATCATCCCTAGAAGCAAAGGGGTCGTCAGTGCAGGAGTTGAGGGTAGAGTACTAGAGCAGAGATTACCAGCTCTGCATTCCGAATCCACACTGGTTCGCCCGTCCTTTCCCGACGCCATCTCCATGGCAACGGCTCGTCAGAACACAGAACTTTCTTCAGAGGTGTAAGTTCACCGAGCTGAACATGCATGCCAATATGCCATGTGTATGTTGTCAAACTAATTTCGAAAATTCAAGATCTTATAGTGGTGAATCAGAGACTTCGTGCACGAGTGCATACAAGTCACTGCCCTGTTTGAGACCCTGCTGTGCTCTATCAAGAAATATGGTGAGCGTGTAGCCTGCTGCCTGCAGGCCCTCGGCTCCAAATCGATAAGAACGCAAAATGTGTATTCATTATATTGAATCTTCTGGGTCACTTGTTTACAAGCAAATAACATCAAATCTGGACATGCAATGAATCAAAATACAAACAAAAACAAATACAGGTTGCTTTCGACAGATGAATGCCCCGCACCTGTCTATCCTGAAAACCATCACTCCGGATGCAGGTTATTCTTCTTCTATATCTTTTCTATCAAACAAAGCAAATCAAGAATGCAATGTACATAGCAACAACCGAGTGGGCAGGCGTCGATCACAATGCGAGGCCTTCCTTCCGAAATAAGACCCTGTTTGATCTGTGCACCGCGGCGCTCTTTAGGGGCACGTCAAACGTCTTCGTGGGTTTCTTGCCGTCGTTATGCGCAATGGTATTAGGCTTGGACTCGACTGCCTTCACGTCCTTGGTGCTTTCCAGAAATAGCTCGAGACCCTATAGTATGCACAACATCGGATTGAAGATTTTGCATCAAGATATCGAAATCACACCTGGGAAGGAGAGCAAAATATCACCTTCACCGACTTCTTTTCAGCTTGAGCCATGTCTAGAGCTTGACTTTTTCCTCCGCTTCCTGTGGACCGAAGAACAGAAATGGATCATCAGAAAGATGCAGTCCACATGGTAAAAGCAGATATGGATCATCACGATGATAGTTAAATCTACAGGATGAAATCGCCTAACAAATACGCCTTAAAAAGGACAGTGCACACACAAAAACCTGTACAAGTGACCCGCTTACCTGGAAAAACTTAGTATTTATTCCCTCTTTTACACCTCCTGCCATTCGGCAGAGGTACCATATACCAGCATTAGCCGCGTCCTGTCATTAAACATAAGAGGTTAGGACAAATAGAATTTCAGCATCCCCATAAGTCACTGGTACTTATGAGTATGTTGGGTCACCTGTTTACTGTCAAGCAACTCAATCTTCTCCTCCTGATGACGGTACAGAAACAAAGTCAGAACAATCAAATGGTTGTGGACAAAGGTTTATGCGCAATGGTTCCAGGAGACTCAAACTCACCAATCCGGCTACCATCTGTTGAATTGCTTCAACGTCAAAGCCAATTTGAGACAGGTCAGTTTTAACATCAATGACCTGTGCACATTGAACAGAACTACATGAATGTACTGAACTGATAAGAAAATTGGATTTTCATAGCATAACATAGCATCACAAGTGTGCAGCATGTACATACTAAACATACCGAAACAGCATTTGTACATTGGAAAGAACAAAAAAAGAGTATGTATTTGGTGCTCTTACAGAAGGAAAAGAAGAACAAAAAAGAGAAATACTATAAAATATGTGTTCCATGCATATAAGTCAAACACCAGCAATAGCTTACCAAAAAGCTATATGTAAACATAATCACAGTCAATATAGAGCACTAATTACAAGGAAGACCACTTTGCTTACGCTTGTGCTTGTACCGTTGTTCATACTCTTTGCTACGTGATGATTTGGTATATGGACAAAAGTACTTGGGATTCGCTATAGTTTTTTTCTACGGAGTGTTGCTTACTAGATGGTATAGTGCATTAGTGCACAGTTCCTGGTTTGAGCCAATCTTGATTATGAACATTACCAGCAAAGATCGATCATAAGTAAGCCACCCCTACTGTTCTTATGTGATGACACATGTTCTAAACAAAAGTCCTGACCCAATTTTCAAGATGAACTATAGAATGACTGTAGAAAATAATTTAATTATGGAATCTGAAGGTGTTGATCTGGTGATGTAAAAATGAGAATGGAAGAACAATTGTCGCTCTGCAAGAACAACCTTTGCAAATTTGTTAATCATTATAGAACCACATGTGTAGAAAACAATTTCATTATGGAATCCCGTGTGTGAATCATTCAACATGTCATAATGCCACTACTAAGGACTAACATCATCGCAAAGCAACAAACCTCACTCCGGATATGTTTGGACATCTCCACTTGTTCATCCATTTTGCCATCCAAATTCTCGAGGCGCTTAGTTAGATGTCTTTTTGTTGCCTGAAATTAATTGAATCCCACAGTCACTAGCCAGTACATATTAAAGGGAAGATAATACTGAATATGAAACAGTATCGTCTAAAACATACTGCTAGTGCCGATGAAACTTGCTCCAATTGCTTTGACATGCTATCAACAGCACTGGCCATATTGCGTTTCGTGACAAACATGACATCTGAGAAGGACCATCCCTGTAAAAGGATATTAACATGTAAGAAAGCAAAAGCATGATAGATTAAATATACACACATAAATTATTTATGTACACTGCATAGCAAGTTTCATATTAAAGAAAAACAACTTCGAGCCATCACTAGCATAAAAAAGATCCTAGGATTTTACATAAATCCTAGTGAATCCATGGGAAACAATGCACCAGTCAATTTAGAACTCCTGACAGGATGTTTCATCATTTATGTATGGAGGTGCAGCAGTTATCTGCATTTAGAGTTGGATCCACATGGAAAAGCATGCTCCCCAAGAGATTTCAGATATATGCAAGTAACAAGGCAGAAAAGCAAATAAATAACAACAAATGGGAAAAAGGAGTTATATTTTCTCTTTACTTCAGTTACTGACGTTATATGAATGTTGTATAGGAGAACATTTGTGGAGAAATAGAACCAGGTAAAAATCACGGACCCTTGGTAATAATGCAGATAGAGAATTTGTTGTAATGCTGCGTCTATCTATCTTACCTTACACCACATATAGCAATAACCTAATGCTCCAACTGCAGCTGCTGGCAGTATGTAGGATGATAAACTGCCTGAAGAGACATGTGCAGGTGAATAAATTATATAAGAATCAGCAAGAAAATACAATAAATTAAGGGGGTTAAGAAGCTCTTGTAGGCTCATAGATATTGTAGAAAACAATAGCAGCATATTGCTTCATTAACCAATCTACAGGTTCTAAATTGCAAACTTTGAACGAACATCAAACTCATGAATCATTCATTATCAGATTAAAGGTGCACATACTTATGAGTTCTACAAAAAAAAAAAAATGAATGCGGCCTCCTTTCAATTGCAGATATTTGGGAAGAGTACAGTCTTAAGTAACTATCTGTCTGAACTTTTTTCGAACATTCTTGGATAATAAAAGTAAATCTGTAATGAAAGCTATATTTAGAGTATGGATTAGGTTTTGCAGAGCTTGCTAAGAGAGAACAAGCTAAAACACAGCGAGGGGAGGATCAGAAAGGTACATACCTCCTGAGTCAGATTGGCCACTCAATATGGTAATGGGCTTTGATAAAGTCAGATCTCTAACTTCTTGGGCTAAATTCCGAATCTAGTATGAAATATCAGCACACAGAATACACAAACAAACAAAAAGTAAAAGTTAGTTACTGAAAGTGAAGGACCCTACTGTAAATTTCTATGCAACTGATGGTGCCAACATATAAGTATGAACAGCTGCATACCTGAGCTTGAATAAGGGCCATGTCAAGGGAGGTCGAACCTTCTCCCTGATATACGCCCTTCAAGAGCTCCTGAGAACAGAAAAACACGAAATGTTACTCTAAAACTTTGAAGGTCGACCTAACTTACTACAAAACGGTCTAAAACCATTGGCACATGCGTGGCAACCACTATGAAATGGTTGAGCAATAAGAATAATAAGTTGGATATTTGGAGTGCCTATTGGTGCATTCACTTTTTATTATGTGGAAAATGTGATCATCAAAAGTTCTGTCCCATAGATTTTGTACATACATGAACGGAATCAATTGTAAAATTCGGTATCAAAATATACTTGCTCCCCGTGTGTCGTCGTGCATCTAATTCTAATCCTTAAAATGCAAGCACGCGACGCACTTAAGGAAGTACAGATTTATAGTCATGCGTCAATCAGAAAGCGCAGCGGTAATGGTCATATTTAGCTCATTGCAAACTCATCAAATAACATTTGGGGTTTTATTATCATCTGATGATCAATAGAATAGAGCGAGACCGACCTGGAGCTCCGCCAATACATCGGACAAGCGGCCGTTCCGCAGGACGATCGACCCGTCAGGCCTGCGGCGGCGACAACAAAATCACCATTTCAGGATCAAAATAGCAGCGAATTCGAATTTCGAAGGGTTCAATCGAAAATCGATGGATTCGGGGGTGAGGGGAGGGGGCGGGGGAGGGGGGATTTACGGCCTACCTGCGCCGACGAGGATGATGACCTTGGAGGCGGTGACCCCTGTATGCGTCGCCATCGCCATGCCCTTCCGCCGCCCGCGGCTCTAGCGTTCGCTTCTAGGAGGTTCTGGAAGGGGATCAGTGGGAGGGAGGAGGCAGGGGAGGCGGGTGGGGTGAGGAGGGGGAAAGCGTGCGGGCCGGGCGGGTTGGACAGTTGGAATTGGACACTTGGACCGGGCTCGGCTCGTGGGTCTAGTCAGCAAGAACGAGCAAGCTTTACCTGGCTCGGAGACGAAGGCGTAGTCGGGAAGGACTCGGAACACCACCGTCCACCGATCGCCCGCGGTGAGGAGGATCGGAGGCGGCGCGTTGCTGCAGCCGACGGTGGCTGTGAAGCAGCATGTGCAGCAGAGCCTCCTCTTGCCGAGGCTAATCCACAGCGGCAAGCCTGTCTATTCCCCTCGCGTCTCTCCCTTCTCTTACCGCGGCCCTGTGCGAAGCAGCGGCAGCGCCAAGGTCCTCGCCGCCGACAAGGGCAAGTTATCACACCGACAGGCGAAAAAGGTCGAGTACACGAGAAAACGCAGTGTCGGCTGGTCTGACCTATTTTGTTTTGTGCACACTGTTTGGCTATCCGGAAGAAATAAGGAGCAGGATGGGTCAGGTCAAAAACCACAGGCCAATAAAATTTCCGAGACACTGCTACAGTAGCTAGGAGGAGGAGAGAAGGGCGACTCCGAGGTTCAAGTTCGCGCCGGCGGATCTGCTGCTCCCCTCCGCCTCCGGTCGCCGTTCCGACACCGTGAGGCGGGGGGAGCTCCGGCTCTTCCGTGTGTTTGTAGATTAGGTGTGAGTGCCTGGGCGGCGCCCTCGTGGACGGAGGCGATGGTGTCGGTGTGTAGGGCGTGGTGTTTCCCCTTCTGAAAGAACAAACAATGCCCGGATGTTGCCTAGAGGGGGGTGAATAGGCGATTAAAACTTTTTCTAATTAGGGGCTTGATATTGCGGAATAAAACTATGTGTTTAAATTAACAAGCCAACAACCTAATATGATAGGGGTAGCTATGTGCACCAACAACTTATGCTAAGCAAGGCAAGCAACAAGGTGATAGCAAGATATAGACTTCAAGCACGATGGCTATCACAATGTAAATTGCATAAGTAAAACTCGGGTATAGAAATAACCGAGGCACGCGGAGACGAGGATGTATTCCCGAGTTCCTCCTTGTTAAGGGAGTACGTCTCGTTGGAGGGGTGTGAGCTCGCCACAAGAGGCCTACTCAAGATGCCACAAAGGCCTCACCCTATTCTCCGATGAACCTCACCCAAGGGATTGGTTCACCTTCCACTATCGGAATCCTTCAAGGCGGATTCCGGAGCCCTTTACAACTCTTCTTGGGGCACACACCCACAACTCAATTGGGGGCTCCCAAACTCGTGCCGAAGCTTCACAAGCGAAGTCTTCGCGGCACCTCCAAACCGTCTAGGGTACACAATGCACCCAAGAGGCAACAAGCTCTTGGGAACACAATGCACCCAAGAGTAACAAGCTTCTCAACTTCGATCTTCACGTATCACGTAGGGAGAGCAACCCGATGCAACAATGCAAAAGGCAAGAGCACACAAAGTGGTCAAGTCCTTCACTCCGAAATCCAACCAAAGCAACTAATGCTATGGAGGGATTTGAGAGGAAGAACAAAGGGAAGAACACAAAGCAACCCTTAATCTAGATCCACTAAGTTCCCCTCACTTAGAGGAGGATTTGATTGGTGGAATGGTAGATCTAGATCTCCTCTCTTGTTTCCCTAAAGATGGGCAAGAATCATTGGAGGGAAGAGGAAGAATCAAGCTCTCAAAGAAGTGCAACAATGAGGAGAGAGAGAGCAAAAGGTTCACCAAGAAGCATAGGACCGTTGGGGAAGAAAACCCATTTAAATAGGTGCCCTGGGAAACCTGGCTGTTGGGCTCAGATTCCCGCAGGACCGGTAGTACCGGCCCAAGGGGCGGTACTACCGCCCCATGAAAAACAGCCCCAACGGCTCTCTTCAGAGAAGAAAACCCGCAGGACCGGTAGTACCGGCCCACCCAAAACAGCCTTCCAACGGCAAGAGAAGAAAACCCGCGAGGTCGGTAGTACCGGAAGAAGGACCGGTACTTCCGGTATAGCGGTAGTACCGGGGCTACTTCCGGTCAAACAAATAGGAGACCCGAGACATCCAGTACCTGAAAAAATAAGCGGAAGTTCCTCCGGAAATTTACACCGGAAGTAGAGAGCGGAAGTACCGCCACGGTCACCGGTACTTCCGGTGGCCCGGTACTTCCGGTTCTACTTCCGGTCCAAATTTCGGGGGAACTCAAGGTTCCAGTACCTGGGGAAAATAAGCGGCAGTGGGTCCGGAACTGGGCACCGGAAGTGCCCAGCGGTAGTACCGGTCCTGGGACCGGTACTTCCGGCCAGCAGAGAAAACAGGCAAACCCTGAAACTGAATAACTTTTGCGTGGCAACTCCGAATCGAGTGAATCCAATTTTGTTGGAAAGAGGACGACAAGAGCTTACACTACAAAACCTTTCCAAGTGGATGGACCGGCAAAATCTCCAACACCGAAAACGCACAAGCTTTTCATCAAGACTCCGTTTTCTACGATCTTGGGCTTGTTTCGAAGATAATCACAAGCCCTACAAGATCATGCATATACACATCATAGTCTATCATGTGAGGAGGAAAACATAAGAAGAGAGTTTGACCTCTCGTAGAAGAGACAAACCGGTAAAACCTCCGATATCAAAAACGCAAGAAGATATACATGAGATCCGTTTTTGATGAACTAGAGCTTGGTATGGAGATGAACACAAGCTCTAAATTCTCACATGGATAAAAGCCATAAGAATCAATAAAGATGATTGCATGGATACAAAGGTTTGAGCTCTCCACGAACGATACGATCACGATACTCGGTCGAGAGCCCCTCTTGATAGTACGGCTATCTATCCTATAACCCGGTCTCTCACTAAACAACATGAGACCGGTAAAATAGAAACCCTATCAAGATCATACCTTTGCCTTGTGCATTAATCCACTTGAGGTCGAAGAAGAAGATCTTCATCTCCTCAAGACGAACCACCTTTCTTGATCGCGCCTTGCTTGGTGAAGATTCACATGACGCTCCCCCATACACCAAGATGGGGAAAGCACTCCTTCGGCATATCTTCACTTGGCCTTTCTCTCGATGACGAACACCTTGGCCTTGATCTTCTTCCCTAAACCTTGACTCCAACACATGGAGACAAGCAAGCTAATGGACACCTACAAATATAGCTCAATGCAAATATTAGTCCATAGAGATTGTCATTAATTACCAAAACCATGCATGGGGGCAACCATGCACTTTCACCTTCTTCCTCCGTTCCGGCCTCGTCGCCGGGGAGGCCGTGAAGCTTCGTCGGGCGCTCTTCTTCTTCTTCGTTTCTCTGGCCGGCCGTGGCGGCGAGGGGAGAAGCTGGAGGTGGTTGGTGTCCCGTTTTTGTTGTAGGTGGTCCTCGGTGGTTCTCTCTGGTGGTCCTGCTCCGGCCGGCCGAGGTGGCGAGGGGAGCAGCTTCTGGAGGTGGTTTCCTGCTGGTGATGGTGGTCCTGGGCGCCGCGGCTGCGGCTGGAAGAAGGGTGGAGGCGAGAGGTTGGTGCTGTGGCCGTGCTCTTTCAATGGGACCAGATTTCGTTGCTGGGCGGCGGATGGCTTCTGCGGCCGTCTACTTCATGTGGTGGTGCTCCCTCTCGGCGGTGGGCGGTACGGCGTCGCCGGCGGCGCTTAGGAGGTTTGGGTGCGGTTCTGGGTCTGATTGCGTTTCTCTCCGGTGGCTTAGGGTGCTTTTCGCACTTTGCTGGGTTTCCTTGTAATTTCATGTTTATTTGGGGACCTGTTTGTAAAGTGTTGAGCCTCCTA
Source organism: Puccinellia tenuiflora (assembly GCA_012064385.1). Classification (NCBI taxonomy): domain Eukaryota; kingdom Viridiplantae; phylum Streptophyta; class Magnoliopsida; order Poales; family Poaceae; genus Puccinellia; species Puccinellia tenuiflora. The sequence continues at coordinate 170,483 of QRDG01000968.1, read as the reverse complement.
ATATATCAGATCCTTCCTAAAAAAAGGAGCAGGATGGGTCCATCCATTGAGTCGTAATCATCTGCTCTCTGACTCTCTATGTGTGTGGGTCATGTGCGTGATGTGCGTGATGTGCGTGTGTGTAAAATTCATGCAACTCTCTGGTATGTTATCGAGATGTCTCTTATGAAACGTTGTTTCAAAAAAAAAAAATTGCATCGGACATGAATGGTGAGATTTGCGCAATTTTAAGAAGGCGAAATGCATATTGATCGCAAAAGATTACGTCTCTCTCAAATCCCGACACTTCAACATAGTGCTATTTTTAGACGCCGGCGTTGAACTTTTGCTTACATTGACACTTAGTTTGTGTTTGGGTTTGTGTTTGTGTTGAGAACCAATCCTTGCTTGGATGGTTAGGAGGATGTCTGTACCTCCAGCTCACCAGAGTTTAAATTCTAGGTTTGACATTGTTGTTTCTCATATTTGGCGGAATATTCTTTAGTGGGAGGCGACGTTCCCGTCGATAGCGAGGCGCCCGTGGTGAATTCGTAAATCTCAAGACCTGACCCGCCGGCTCAGTATTTCAGAGGTGCTCATAGGGGTAGGGTGTGTGTGTGTGCGTTCATAGGGGTGAGTGTATGCGCGTGTATGTGAGCGCCTGTGTTGTACTGTGTTTCGCAAAAAAAGTTTGTGTTTGTATTTTTTGGGAGTAGAAAATCATTTCTTACCATGGATAATCGAACCAGTAATACGCACCGGACTGATCCCACGCACACTCTGATTCTCCATGTCCGGCGTGCTTAACACGTGCCTACTCCCATGGCCAAGGCAAGGACACTCGTGTGTGGGTTAACCCCGGGACGGAATCAGGAATAGAAAATAAGGGGATCAATTGCATGTAAAAACAGTTGAAGGGGGCCATATAGCTAACGTTGAGTAAATGTAGGCCTTAATCTAGGTGGATTTCACAAAATTTTCAGCCTTGGGGGGAGCCATGGCCCTAGGCCCCATCGCGTCCCCGCTGGTTCCGTACCTGGTCAACCCCTTCTATCCCCTGCAAGCCCTCCCTGCCTGGCTGCCTCCAAGAGATTAAGCGAAACCAGCTTGGCGATGGTGGCGATGCAATGGAGGTCGGCCATGGTGAGAGAGATGGCACACAATTGTACAATCGGCAACACGTTAACAACGCCAACCCTGAGCGGAGGAGACATCTAGGAGACATCTAGTTGCCTAGTTGGAGTGCTTGAAGGTTGAAGCGGAGAAAAACGATGAAATCGAGATCACATGGTGACTGAAAAACTTAAATTTGGAGTGCCGCACACAATAGAGCGGATTTTTAAGAACTTGTTTCGAAAGGATTTTCAAGATTTGTCACGTTGTTCGTAAAATCTCATCCGTGGACCATTAATCTATTTTTTGTCATTCTATTATTTTTCAAACAAATATTGCAAATGACGATGAAAATCTTTACTGTAATATAGCAGTTGGACGTTCGTACGTCGTCGCCAGACGATGCCTCCGTCGAACGCATGTCGTTCGACCCGCGATTAGGCCCATGGGCCTCTCGACCATCTGTCGCTCGATCCTCTATGCCCGGACGTAAAAAAAAACGATCGACATCCCACGAACAGAAAAGAAAAGCAATCCCAATTCCCCCCACCATGGCTGCCTCTACTGCGCCGCCTCCCTTTCTCATGTTGCTCGATCTGCCCCGCCACCGCCGGACCCAACTCCGTCGTGCCGCGCCGCCGGAGGATTCCGTGTCGTGCCGCGCCGCCGGAGGATTCCGTGTCGGATCCCTCGTCCCCGTCGCGCCGTGGCCAGCACCTGCCTTGGAAATCGCCGCCACGATCCCCCAACCACGCCTGCCCTTGCTCCTCCTGTGCCGCCTCCCCATGCTCATGTTGCTCGAGCATCAGCTCCGTCGTGCATGCCCGACCCCTCGTCTCCGTCGCGACATAGCCAATACCTTCCATGGTAACTGCCGCCACGATCCAATCGGTCAAACTGCAACCGTCGCTCAGCGGCGATCGTGGAGCTCACATGGTGGTTGCCTCTTGCAGCAGGTACAAAAAAGGTATTGTCTCTCACTGTTTCCTCACGCCATTCTATTCTATTGGATGTTGCTCTTATCTGTCATGGTATAAGGCCTTTCATTGTTAATTCTTGTATCTCTCTTCATGTGTGAGTGCGGGTTACAACAGCTCTGATTGTGCCTTTCATCCCTCCCTAAACTAAGTTAATCATGGGAGCCAAGAAAAGTGTTCGATTTGAGTTTATTATTTATGTTAAGTAGTTCTGCTGTTAAATTGTGCTTTCTTATTTTAATGGACTTCAGGTAAAATTTGTTGACTCAACTGATGGGGAATAAAAGTTGGAGACGGTTTTGTCAAATATGTACAAATTTTTTCCGGAAAGATAGACTGCGCTACGAAATAAAATGGTACTTCGATGCAGTTCTGAACAGTGTTTTAAGTTCTTCGGCCTGGCATGGTTAATTCTTTTATTTGTATATTCGGTTGTGCTACAGATATGCTGTTTTTCAGGGTGTTTGTAGATGCACTGGATGCACAAATGTACGACAAGCATCGTCAACTGGGCATTTCATCTTGATTATCCACAGGGTGATAGACTATTACATATTCAAAATACAGTTACCTGTCTCGGTGGCATATAATAGCTGAACTCATCTATCAAGGATTGTATATCTTTTCAAGTTTAAATATCTGAATGTTCACCCGAGAGCATACATCTGTCTCACAGGAGCGTTGCCGCTAAACAATCGCAGTTTTTTTCTCTATGGGATTCAGTTTTGTTTCGTACGTGATCCTCTGATTCAGTTTTTAAAGATAGATTGGATTACCCAAAAAAGAGATATCAATCTATTTCTTGCATTTTTACTTGGATGCCATTAACTGAAATTGTAGAGGTAGGAGGATACAGATAGCAAATGAAGTCAGCAATGCATGCAACATTATCAAACTAGCTTGTTAATTATAATTAGAATTCTTAGAATATGTGGCATCCAACTATGATATGCAGCTATTCGGGAATCTATGTCATGTATAAGATGTGGATTTGAATCCTGCCAAGACACAAATTATTAGTAGGGTGACTTTCAGTCGTGCATGAAAATAAGTATTTGAAACAGTAATTACAAACTGAATCTGGCGGGCGAGCCAGTTATACTTATTCACAATAGGTATTAGAGCTGCTAATTTGACTCGGTCACACTACATGTAAAAGGTGCATCTGAAAACAATTCTGTGAACTATTGTATCATATAAAAGGTGCAACTACTACGCTTGAATATTGTTTGCCCGTGTTGCCAAATTGTTCATACTTATGCTTGCTTTCATTTGGTAATTTTTGTTGTCCATGGTACTCTGGCCATGTTTATAATTTTCTGGTATCTGTATTTATTAATCCATTGTTCGGTGCTACAGGGTTATTCATTTTTGCTGAATGATCTGATCGATTGGGCACTAGCTTTTCCCGCCCGTAGGTTGTCCTGTTATTGTATGGAACAAGTGCAGAGTAACAAGGATAATATCACATGGGGGCTTTACTGACATGATCATTGATGCCATGTTTAATGATAGCAATTTGCTGTTGGCATCCAGAAATGGAACTTCTTGGTGCAGGTGACATGTTTGATGATGACCAAACACTGTTGTCGGCAATCAGAAACCTGAGCTTGAGCTTCAGAGATGGTGGTGGTAGTCAATCCCTTGCTAATCCTAGAAGTGTTGCATCCAGAAACGGAGATTGTCCTGTATATATTGTGATTCCTTCATAAGTTCTCTTGAAAATATTCTAATGAAGCCTGAAGGTATATTCGTTGTAAGCCTGAAGGTTTATGTTTTTGCATTCTCTTCCTTTTTCATAATGGATTCTTTCATAGATTAGGGGCAGTGCATTCACTTAAAAGTCTCACAAGTTGACCTAAAGTTGGTATTTGTAAGATATGCCCTATTTTGTTCAATGTTGTCCTGAAATTTCCGCACAAAGCTTTGTGGTCTTGCAAGTATAATTGTTGAAGCTCTTCAGCGTTTGTTTTGTTGAGATCAATTAGAAAATGTTTATAGATCCCACTTCATTCTTTTTCGTAGATGTGTTTCACATGTTCTAGGAGCTGACCGTCTGTTGTACAACTTATGCTGAATTGCAAACTCTAATTCTAGAATTTCCTCTTAAAATATGTATTTCTGAATTAGTAGTCGCTCTGAAGAATGAGCTATCGGATCAGATCCTAACGAGTTATGCATTAATTTTAAGGGCCCAATGAGAATGTTAAATTATTTCTTTCGCTCGCTATTCTTAGTTATACACCATGTATATTTTTATGTGCGTTTCTTTGCCGTTGGAAAGAGATAGCTTTGTTGTGGTCAAAGAAGAAGGCGAGGCAAACATTGGCATCGCACACTACTAACATATTTCATCATTTGTGAAGGCGAAATTTAACATGCCATCATTTCTCGCGGTATGTGAGGACCATTCCACATATTTCCTGAAGGTAAAAAAATGTTCCCAAGTGTTGGTAAGGCGAGATATTTGACTTTTGAAGCAGCGACAATGCTAGAGCAAGGGAGGCTGAAAGGAATGGAGTACAAGGGAAGGAGGGGCATGAACCTTTGAATCCACTCTGTCGATACGTTGGAATTGAGATCTGCACTATTCTTGATGATGGAGTCGGCGGGCTGGCTGGGACGCCCAACAACGGCGATGCGGTTGCCACGCGGTACAAGAGAGAGGGGAAGGATGGCAGGGATGATTTCGAAAAGTCAGGCCTGATGGTCATTGTCACCGACAATCCAAACATCAAGTAGAACGACATTGGTAAACTTCTACAAGGATGGCCTGCCGGGCGTCCATGACCAGCATTTTGAAGAATGCTTCCGATATCTACACTGCCAAGAGCTTCAAGTACTTGTGTACCTTAGCAATATTGTGTTTCAACAGTTTGATGTGCGTATTTACATATTTATTATACATTTAATTTGTAGTAGGAGTCAAAGATTCAATATGGAAAATCTTAGAAAGCCATTCTTTTTCGTAATTCATCTCAGGTCTACATCATGCAGATGCAAGATTCATGCAGATGCAAGATGTATTTGTAGTGAACATATGGATGACATTTATTCCTTTGGCATTGACAAATAAACTTAAACTATGACTTGACCATCACTTGGCTGGCACTTACAATTGCAATTTACTCTTGAATGATGGAGGCTGAGAGTAGCAAAATTGGGAGTAATCAGGAGAGCCTCAATCAATCGACCTCCCATGGTTTCACACTGTCTGCTGCTTTACGAACTTGGACTGTCAGTTCTTCATGATGCACACTTGTTCTTACGAGAATTTATTATTCTTCAAGAAGTTATGATGGTTTGTATATGCTCATGATTATCACGTTGTTTCAATTGTACACTCAATTAATGCCTAAATTCAAGTTCTCATATGCCTTACCAGTGAAGGAGGCATTTGACAGAGACGGTAGAGAAACTATAGTGCTTTATCTTCATCCATAGAAGTACATTGTCAGTCTTCTCTATAAAGAATTTCCCACCAGCAACATGTATGGATGATCATGTAAATATTATTGATGTATTCTTGTCCACAAAAGGCTGATTTCCCAATGATGCACACCTTACTTAGCATGCATTTAAATTTCTCTATCAATTTAGTCAATTAATAATGGAATAAATATTGAGATCCTTCAGATATATATTGTATTGTTATGTTGTCATAATTTTTTATCGCATGTTATAGAAAATTAATAGCGAAATCAAAATTTGAACATCAGTATAGTCGATAAATCATCTATTCCTTTAAAGGAGAAATTACCTTCTAATATTGGAAGTGATAAGAGTAGATATAAGTGGGAATGTGATGTCTTATTATTCACATAGATAATTAAACTCAATGATACGATGCACAAATTGTGGCACCGTAGCAACGCACGGGCATATAAGACCAAAACGTGTGAATCGTGGTTTCGTTACTTTCGTATGTCCTCCGATCTAGCCACGTTTGCGCCACGTCAACGCCGCAAACTCCATTCCATACCCCCCAATCACTCCCCGGAGAAGACGGTCAAAAGCCGTCGCGTGCTCGCAAGCTCCCCCTCCACCGCGCATGTCTTCTTCTCCCTGACGCCACCCTACCTCCCACTTCCACCGCCGCCACCACCACCACGACGGCAAACACTAGCCCCCTCGCCGCCATGGGCACCTCTCTCCTCCTCATCCACCTCCTCGTCCCCATCCTATTCTCGACTCCTTCCCCCGCCGCCGCCTCGCCGCACATCTCCGCCGTCATCTCCCAGTCGGGCCTCGACTTCGCCAAGGACCTGCTCGTGCCCCGAGCCGCCGAGACCCTCGCGCACCTGAGCGTCCCCGACATCGAGCGGTCCGTGAACATCCTGCTCATCGGCAACGTCCGCATGGTCGCCTCCGACATCGTGCTAGAAGGCGTGGCCGTCGCCGACTCCACCGTAGCCGCCGGGGACACCGGGGTCGTGGTGGCCGCGTCCTTCTCCAGCGTCAACCTCACCATGGAGTGGAGTTACTCGTACGACTCCTGGTTCGTCACGATCTCTGACAGGGGGAACGCTTCGATTCAGGTACAGCCGACGGGCTTCATGCACTAGATTGGTTGTATTGTTCACGAGAGGCAGTAGCTGATTATGTGACTATGCACTGAAATGATTGAAGTGCTAAATGCTTAGAAGTAAAATTAATTGCATTCTGAAGAAAACTTCTGAAGAGAAAAGGTAAAACTAGTTAACCAAGGAATTCATACTCGTCAACTAATTAAATACGAACTTATTCATACTTATCAACATGTTCTACACAAGACATATATACATAAAAGCTTAATCTCTTCAGTACATGGGTGCCTATGTACATATTCTGTTACAGAATACTGATATTTCAGCTACCTATTGGTAGCAGCATGGTTGTTTTACTTAACCATCGAAATTAGGTGTTGCTTAACACCTAGAAAGAAGAAAACATCATTTCGGTAACTTATATTTGCCATATGCGCCATAAGTCAAGTGTGGTCAGAAATCCTCTTTCACTATTTGGTTGTTCATTTGGACAAGGAGTATCGGTTCTTTTTGTTCTTCAAATATTTACATTGAAAGCATGAGAAAGCAGCTAGTTAAATGGATTTATGTTACACGCCTATTTTGGCAAGCAGTTGCAGCGTTATTTATGTGATTTTTCATTTGCTTAGAAGTGTTCTTAGCATGTTGTCAAATGTTTGCTTTGTCCAGTATGGTGCTTGCATATGTGATAGTTACACATCTGCTACCTGTTTACTTTTAGTAGTACACACCCTTGACATTTATATGGAAAAAGGTACAAGGTGTATTCATGAATCCTTTTCACTAAGGTTGAAGGAATGGATGTTGGGGTTTCCATGGGGATGAAGAGTGAAAATGGATCTCTCAAACTGTTTGTCACGGAGTGTGGCTGCTATATGAAAGACTTGGACATAACTCTGAATGGTGGATCGTCTTGGTTTTATCAAGTGTACGTGGTTCACAGTTTTACATATGCAAATACTTATTTTAAATTTTCAATTCCTCTGAATAGCACAGCGAAACGGTTTTTCCTATATCAGCTATGGATTAATTTTACATTTCAGAAATCATGTGAAGTTTATAAACTTACGAAGAGACTTCTGTGTCTGTATATTACGATATGTTTCGGAACTCTGAAGTGTACTAGGTGTTTTCTGTTGAACGAAATTTACTATTTTAGTAATTCGGTGCTATTTAACCCACATAAATTTATTTGTCCTCTTATTGTTTGTAGCTTCATAGATGGTTTTAGCGATCATATCCGATCATCGGTGGAAAATGCAATTACAAACAAAATAACAGAGGGTGCGTCGAAGCTTGACTTGTTCCTTGAAAGTATTCCAAAGGAGATTTATGTTGATAAAGTCGCTACTGTGAACGTGACATTTGTTGATGATCCGCTCTTCAAAAGTTCTTCTGTTCAGTTTGATATAGATGGGCTATTTATTCCATCTGATAAAACTGCTCTTTCGAAACACATGCATTTTGGTGATACCAAATATGCACAGCCTCTTGGCAGCTCTTCAAACATGCTATGGATTTCATTGGATGAAGATGTTTTCAACTCTGTGTCAGCTCTCTACTTTGAGGTATACTACTCTCCAGTCCACAAAAGCATGTTGTTTTGGAGATAATTTTGGTTAAACTTTGACCATATTTAAAATATCACTATAACGAATTCTCAAATCATATGTACAGATTGTCTCGAAAACTACTTTCATCCTATAACAATTTTGTTAGGTTTTATATTGTAGTAGCAATTAATGTCCAAAGTTACATTTGGAGGCCATGTCAACGTCCAAAAGTCGTCTCTTTGAAGACTAGAGGGAGTATCATTTGTTAGGTCTAATCCAGAGGGCAATATTTGCTATCATGGTAAACTTGTTTTTTTTCTTTCAAAAGGAAGAATATTTTTATTAAGTATGTCACTGTCAGTGCAAAATGGCAACCTAGATGTTTTATTTTATTTTTTTAGACAATGTTCTCGAGGTTTCAACTATACTACTAAGCATTAAGTAGTATATTCTGATTGACATGATACTTTGATCATGCAGGCAGGTTCACTACAACACATAGTGGACAAGGTTCCTGATCAGTTTCTTTTGAACACTGCTAGCTGGAGGTTGTTGATTCCTAGGTTGTACCACAAATATCCAAACGAAGATATGCTGCTGAACATTTCTGCTATATCACCTCCCTCCGTGAGGATTAATGTGGGTAGAGTTGATGCCACAGTTGACTTAGATGTTATGGTCAATGTTTTGGGTTCTGGTGACATAGTTCCAGTTGCATGCATATCACTGGTGAGTTTTTATCCTCACGATTTTGTATGCTTCAGTGCTAGTTGTTCAATTCATGAAGGTAATATTTTGAACTGAAATGGCAACGCATATGCACCATCTGATAGTATAAATTATACCGCTTTAGGCTCTTGATATTTAAACGCCTACTCAATGAAAGCTTCAAGAAACAAAAATTAATATGTTATATACCTTTTCTGTTTGTAGCTTCAGGCTCTAAATATTCAAACTCTTAATGAGAGATTCGAGAAACGAAAACTAACCTATGCTGTTTGATATGCTCAACATCTCAGTAGTCAGCATCTTATTTAGTCTCTTATCGCCATCCTTACAACACTGCAGTCAGTTGCTGTATCTGGAGGTGCAAGCGTTTCTGGGAATAATCTTGTGGGGAAAGTTGAATTGGACTATTTCTCGTTCGACTTGAAGTGGAGCGACATTGGCAAACTCCATACTGCTGTAGTGCAGGTAATCTGGCCTCTATTATGTGATTTTCTTGTCTTTCAGCTGTTCGAGTTTTTGACTCGTGGTGGTAGAGCGTTCAACTGCATACAGATGCAACCATTAGTAAAATTCAGCATGGGAAATTTATAATGCAAATAATAGCAATGCGATGAGCTGGGAATTCCCCAACCTCATGTTTTGGAAGATATCTGTTTTTCTACGGAAGATTGTGTGGTGCTAATTAATTGAAGAAACACCATTTTATAATTGAAAATGCGTTCTTCACTGAGCTATTCAACCTGATGTCAGAAGAAACACCTATCGTTACTAATGGAGCTGCACACATATTTGATTATACGTGATATTATTACCTATCATAAACATCATTTGTTTCATTGTGCATGCATGATCTGATGATTATTCTGTTACACTGTCAGAAGGTGATGCGGACCGTCCTGAAAACTTTGTTCGTACCCTATGTGAACTCCTATCTCGGACAAGGCTTCCCGTTGCCTATCATTAAGGGCTTCCTCATCAGAGATGCATATATCCTCACTTCTCAGTCAAGGATAATTGTTAGCTCTGATGTTGCCTTCGTCGAACCAATGAAGACATTTGGAATAAAGCAGCTTGTAAGATCAGTCGGGCAAGGCATGCCAGTCACCACGATGTAGTACTGTTACTTCGTTGTACTTTATACTGTATCGGTTGTAACTGTATCGGTTGTAAATCTGTAAATAACAACCGCTGAAAGAAAATCTGTGAATAACCATCTTGTAACTTGTAAATATATATTTCCGTGAACCCGGATATATGACCACTAGTCTGATTTGCTGTACCACTAGGTTTATACTTGTAGCGAATGTTTGTGATTTTGTGATGTATCTGCTGTCCTTGCAGATGAACATGAGTTGTACTTGTGAATGTAATTAGTCTTATGTTCTGAATTTTTCTTTGTTTGTGATCATAATAATGGTATCAGTCAACACAGCAGGGTTACTGTGATGTACTGTAATCGCTACTCCCTCCGTTTCACAATATAAGATATTTTAGATGTTTCACAGGTTGTCTAGATTCGGACTAAAAGAATAGAAAGTGGGTGAACACATACACTAAAACATGTCTAGATACATGTGGTACAAATACGAATGTGGAAAAAGCCTAAAATATCTTATACGGAGTATTATGGAACGGAGGGAGTAGTATTTTACGTGAAGCTCCTTACAATTTTTTACAAGTAAACGATAATATCGGGGCAAGACAGGGTCTCCAGCGCGAAACGTCTCGTTATCCTCGAGACCTCGACCGAGAGCGCAGCAAAAACCCAGAACCCCTTACCCAGGCACTGTCGCCACCGTTCGTCTCCAGCTCCAGCCAGACACGCCGAAATGGCGACCACCGCCTCCCTCTTCTCCCTCCCCCCGCTCCGCCTCGGCCACCGCCGCCTCCTCTCCCCCACCTCCGGCTCCTCCGCCTCCAGCTTCCAAACGCTCGCCGCGAAGAAGGCGGCCGCCTCCACCGTCTCCGGGCCCCCCAGCGTCGGCGGGGCCGGAGGGAACGGGATGCTGTCGATGCTCGACCGGAAGCTCACGGACGAGGAGGAGTACCGCCGCGCGCGCGCCCAGGTGCAGCGCAAGGGCGTGGAGGCGGAGGGGTACGGCGTCGAGGGGATCTCGGTGGGCGGGCACGAGACCTGCGTCACGGTGCCCTCCCTCAACGTCGCCTTCGACATCGGCCGCGGCCCGCTCTTCGCCGTGCGTCAGGACAACCTCTTCATCACCCACGCCCACCTCGACCACATCGTGAGCATTTGAATCCTTCTCTGATTTGTCTCGTCTCTGTTCTACTTGGTTAATTGGATGCGTCATTTTGAGGTGAAGCCCTTAAAATTTGTTTCAAAATAGCACTGTAATGACAGTGTTTCTGTAAAAAGATGCTGAGTGTGGTGCATTAGGTGACAATCTTCAAATGATTTGATAGCTCATGTAATCATTCTACTCATCACTTGGATTTAGGAGAGCTAGCAATAGATTCTTAATCATGCCATATTGTTTCATTGCTGCAAAGTACGCCCTCCGTTCTTAATTATAAGATGTTTTAGCTTTTTTCCGATTCCCATGTATCTAGACGCATTTTAGTGTGTCTATTCACTCATTTTGGTTTGTATCTAGTCCAAGTTGAAATAGCTAAAACATCTTATATTTAGAAACGGAGACAATGTTCCGTTGATTGATATTCAGTGTCCCATATGCTCTACTGCCAATGTTATGGTGTTACAGTTGCTGCTACAGCGTGATAGCATCATATATTTCTCTTTATAAACAAAAATAGTGACAATTTTTATGTGTTCACATTCACATCCACTTATTCTACAAAAATCACTAACAAATCGGTAATTGTTCAGGGTGGTCTTCCAATGTATATAGCAACCCGTGGCCTCTACAATTTGAAGCCTCCAACTGTATTTGTACCTCCATGCATAAAGGATGATGTTGAGGAGATGCTTCAGATCCATCGTAGAATGAGTCGAATTGAGCTGGAAGTTGAATTAGTTGCTCTTGATTTGGGTATGGAGATTCTTTCACCGTTGTCTTTTCTGCTTTATGTTTCTTCACTTCTTATAGTGCAACAATTTCTTTCAGGAGAGACATATGAAATACGCAATGACCTTGTTGCCAGACCATTTCAGACTCACCATACTGTACCCAGCCAGGTACTGCTCCTTAAACCAGTTCGATAATAGAGTTGCTCATGGTGCAGTTACTGAACATAAGTTAATGCTTATTATCCCTTTTTTCCTTCTGAATATCGCAAAGGGTTACGTCATATACTCTGTTCGAAGAAAGTTGAAGAAACAATATTCCCATTTGAAGGGAAGTCAAATAGTGAAATTAAAGGAATCAGGCTCTGAGGTAAGATATTATTGTATTCTCAATCAGAAGTGTTTCTTAATTTTGTAATTCACTGTATGTTTTATTAGGTTACAGATACCATACTGTACCCAGAAGTGGCCTTTACTGGAGATACAACATCTGATTTTATTCTTGATCCACGGAATGCGGATGCCCTGAGAGCAAAGGTTCTTATAACTGAGGTATTGGTTTTAGTGTTCCAGTCCTTGGAATTTTCACTTTCCCGGAAACATCTTTGCAGTGTCAGTTTCCTTTTACTGCCAAAGGCAGTCTTAACTTCCTCCACCTGTTCTGTATTCCATCATTTGGCACCAACACCTTTTGATAATTTGGCAGGCGACCTTCCTAGATGACCAAGTCGATGTTGATCATGCTCGAGAGCATGGCCACATGCATCTGTTGGAGGTAACCATACTGACACTCCCTAGCCATCCTGATGAGCTTTGGGACAATTTTGATGAGCAGAGGAAAGATAGTTGTATATACTGTACTATCACTCACTAACCTGCATTCGTTTTGTGGTGCATAGATAATGGAACATTCGCAATGGTTTAGAAACGAGACAATCATACTCACCCATTTCTCAAATCGATATAGTCTTGAGGTATGTAGCCACTGAACTTTCAAACTGTTGTCAAAATCAACTTATCTAACAAAAACTACCATTTTATAGGATATTCGGCAAGCTGTTAACAAGCTACAACCGAAGTTACTTTCGAAAGTTGTTGCGCTGACAGAAGGTTTCAAGTCTGAATATAGCTAATTGTATAGAAGTAGAACAGTGAACACCTGGTGCTTCTCGTCCTGATTCACTGAATGTATGTTCACATTAGGAACCACTACCATTTTGTTGTAGAACATATCTTAAGATATAGCTGTTCTATGTTTTGTCTTAGAAAATAAACCTTGTACAGCTTAATGAATTTTTTTGATGGGAGTAGTAGTTTTATACTTTGCATATGTCGGATATTCTGCACACTAAATAAACCTTGCCTTTGGATATTCTCCAGTTCAGACTAGCAAGGTCGAAAAATACAATAGTTTGAAAACTGGAGGGCAAGAAACACAAAAGTACATATACTCCTGCAGGAAATATATTCCTTGGTAAACCATCTATGCAGGCACATACTTCTATTGGTGTAGCACCATAACTATCCACTCTGAAAAAATAGACTGTTCTTTTTAGCCCCTTCTCTTCCAGCCTGCTAGTTCCGATATTATACCATATAGCAAGCCTATCAGTATCTGGTTATGGCGCACCGAGTTCTCCTTGCATCATTGCCTTCTTCACTCGCAGTCTCCGGGGATTCATCATCAGTGGAGGAGTAACCATCAGGACCTTTGCGCGGGGAATGATGAATATATCAGATTCGTCAGGAGATCTGAAGCTGACTCTCCTGCCTTTGCCGTTTTGGCTCCTCATAGACATTCTATCGACGGAGAAGCTATCCTGGAAGTCAGGGGAGTTCTCATATGAACAATCCAGGTCAAGCGGGCGGACCCTCGGAGATTGCCTCCGAGATGATGGCGCCCCAGTCTCGTCCGCTTCGAAGCTCTGCGGAGAGTGCAGAACGTCTCGAAGAGTGGCTCGCCTTACTTCTACCTTGACTGTGTTGGTCTCATGTTTCGGTTGCTTCCCTTCAAGGCATCTGGTCTTCAGTCTTCTGAAAATTGCTCTGACATAGCAAGAGCTGCTGCAGCTCTGTGAGCCCATTTCCGCCCCTTCTCTTGGTGATGAAATGGAACAGCATATGGCTTGTGTTCTCTAAAATGAAATGGTGTATGGCTTGAGCAGATCGTGTTAGTACCCTGGCAAATGGATATATAGATATGGCATACGCTTGTGCTTAGTATTATTGGACTCGACTATGTCAAACCTTGGCCATGCGAATGTAGGACAAACCATGGTGATGGGAGCAAGGAATGTTCACAAGGGGACATCGGAGACTCAGTTTAGATTAGCTTCGGCAAGGTGAATTGCATTTTAAAAATAACTTTTAGGGGGCGTCTGGGTCCCTATTATTGTCGTCGCCGAATCTAGTGATGGTTGAAAGTCACAAGAACCCTGCTCAGATTTGTAATTTAATAAAGACATAAGCGGAGTATATGAAGAACTACTTGAGTGATTACAAGAAAATGTGGATGGTAGTGTGTGTTGTGTAACTAGGCGATTCTTTGTCATTACATGTGGTTAGCACATTGTGACTGCTGGAGCTCCAAGTGAACACACAGGATATCCACTGCTGCCACTGTATAAGACGTATGCATATACAAAGTCCAAAGTATAGGTTTCTTCACCGTCCTAACACCGTTGGTGTTCACTTCTCTTGGTCTTTTGCCGTTTGATGTTTTTAAAACTAGAAATATTCCCCGCGCGTTGCAGCGGGGACCCTTCAAAAACAATATTACGTAAATAAAAGGCTATAAAAATAGTATGATATATATTAAATTGTCTAAAGGAATATGATAATTCAATTTGTTATAGTCGACATACTAAATTTATTCGACATGAAATATATGTGCATTAAAAAATATTAACATGGACAAATAAATGATTAAAAATATAAGATGATGTGGAGTTTGCATGTATATATTAATTAATATTAGTGGGGATGACATGGACAATTGATTGGCTAATGGCATGGATGATGTGGATAGCTTGTATGTTGAGATAGAAAAATCATAAATAAACTTAGTGGGGTTTTGCTTTATAAGAGGTATAGATGTGGAGCAAGGAAATGCTTGAAAGGTGGAAGCCTCCTAATTGGCAAATCTGTAGTTAATTCTTCTTTTTCAGTGTACCAACTCTAGCATCATTGTTTTTTTTGCTCCCTGCCTCCTGGAGTTTTAAATTAGAACTCCAGGAGGGAATGAAACACGTGGAAACCACTGAATTTCAGTAGTAGTAACTTAATCTGCATACGTCTGAAGATAATTTTCTGTGCATGTATTATGTGCACTGAATTCATATTTTCTTTAAACTGAACACTTCACATTTTTATGGATCTAGAACACTGGAACACTTAAAAACTTGAAATTTTATCAATAAATATTGTGTAGCCTAAAATAATACAGATTTGACATTAAGATTTTGCACATTGTGGTAAAGTTCGACATTATGTACACCTAGAACTTATTTTTTGGATCTTAGAATGCCATAGTTTGTTAGGCCTAACATAGGAAGCTTTTTGCAGTGAGAAGTCTGCTGTTCGGCGTGTAATACGTATACAGTGACCGAGTGAATCATTGTTATCTTAACAAAATAGAAGTACCACAAACCAACCACATAAACATACACATGTCCTAGAAAAGGAACGAAAACCATGTGCTGCATTACAACATCGATCACACAGGGGAAAAAGAACTAAAAAACAAACGTACAAGACAGCTTCATACATATGCTCTTGCACACAGCATGGCGAGTTCTTCACTACGCCTTTATTCTTCGCTACTCCGGACCCAAAGAACAGCATCCGCTCAGTTGTGGCCGCCGGGGAGACACTCCTTGATCTTATCCATCATGCCCTTCTTCTCGTGCGTCCCCTCAGTCGTGCCGTGCGTCCCGGCGGTGCCGGTGGTACCATGTCCATAGCCGCCGGTGGTAGTCCCCGTGGTACCAGGATAGCCGGCGCCGGTCGCCGTGGTGTGCGGCTGGTTGTCCTTCTGGCTGCCAGGGAGCTTCTCCTTGATCTTCTCCATGACGCCCTTCTTCTCGTGTGTTCCCTCGGTGTACCCGTGGGTGCCACCGGTGCCGGTGGTCCCCGTGTACCCCGGCCCGTAGCCGCCGGTAGCCGTGGTCTGCTCCTTGTGACCGCCGGGGAGCTTCTCCTTGACCTTCTCCTTCATGCCTTTCTTCCTCCTGCCACCCATCCCGTCGTCTTCAGATGACGATGACTGCACAATTGATCAGAGAAAACAAGTAAATACACCGAGAACAGATAAGATCATACACGTATTAAAAGCAAGGAATCTTTAATTATTTACCGAGCTGGAGCTGCCAGAGCGGTGGAGGATGCCGCCGGTCTTGTGCTCGGCTATACCACCATGAGGGTGTGTGCCAACGGCACCATGGGTCCCGGTGATCCCGGTACCTGCAGCGCCATATCCGGCAGTGTGCCCTGCGCCATGGGTCCCGGTGCCGGCAGTGTGCCCTGCGCCATGGGTCCCGGTGCCGGTGTGCTCGGCTAGCCCACCATGAGGATGCGTGCCAACGGCGCCCTGGGTGCCGGTCATTCCGGTACCGGGAGCGCCATATCCAGCCGTCTGCCCTGTGCCATGAGTGCCGGTGCCAAGCCCAGCCGTGTGCCCTGTGCCATGGGTCCCGGCGATCCCGCCGCCGGTGCCATACCCAGCCGTGTGCCCGGTGCCATGGGTACCAGTACCGCCATACCCTGCTGTCTGCTCCGTGGTTCCAAAACCGCCAGGAGCGTCGTGCCCAGCCCTTTGCCCCATGCCCAAACCGCCGGCGTCGTGAATCCCGGTGCCGGTGGGGCCGTACCCAGCTCCCTGCCCAGGGGCTCCATACACCCCAGCGTCGTGGGTACCCGTGCCAGTGGCACCGTACCCAACCTGGCGGCCGAGGCCACCGGTGTCGTAGCTACCGCCGGTGCCCGCAGAACCGTACCCGGCGGCCTGCCCAGCGCCGTGGGCAGCACCCGTGCCGGTGGTGCCGTGCCCAAGCCCAGCGCCGTGGCCCGGCATCACGGGGTTGCCGTACTCGTCGAGGCGGGTAGTTGGATCACCGTGGTGCTTCTGGCCCTGGAAGCCCTCGGTACCGGCCATCACGGGGTTGCCGTACTCGTCGACGCGGCCGGCGGTCGGCGGGTGGCCGTGCTGCTGCTGCTGGCCCTGGAAGTGGCCCAAGCCCTCGGTACCGGCGACTCCGTGACCCGCCGTCGCAGGCAGGGGGTTGCCGTACTCGTCGAAGCGGGTGGCCGGCTGGGCGCCGTGCTGCTGGCCCTGGAAATGCGCCATCTCTCCTCCTCACTAGCTTGCTTGTAGTGTGACTGACTGACAGTGCTTTCTGGATGTGGTTCACTGTGAATTGGATCGTCGACTCGATGTGCTAAGTCGATGTGCTAAGTGTGATGGTTTTGGCGGTGGCCGGGTTTGGCATTTTATAAACCGTTTGAGGGCAGGGTCCAGCTGTCCGACGAGCTGCCACGTCGCAGGATACGTGTATCTGCAGTTCTGCATGCAGCGCATGTGGGGGAGGCGGCCGTCGGTCGTCGGGCTCGTAGCAGAATGCACGATGCACGCCGAGGCGACGCGTGTGATGGGATGGCCGGTGATGTGTACACCGCCTTCAATGCTGATCTTCGACTAGAAGTGATCGACGTGGGCTTGGACTTGCGACCTCGGATCCCGCGAAACGACTCTGCCCACTGTCCAGTGTTTACCATATTTTGTGTGTGTGTGTGAGAAACAAGGTGTAAGCGCTTCAGAGTAGGGATTTGGTGCTCCCGGGCACCAGTGCTTATAAAAAATTCAAAAAATACTTATAAGTTTCAAAAAATATTAAAAAAAATCACGGAGGTAGAAAAAGTTGTGTACCATAACCGTGTAAAATTTAAACCTCAAATACTTTGTATTTCGAGCTACACAAAAATGATAAAATTGTGGATCTGAGTATGCATATTTTCAAATCTCCAAATTTTATCAGATTTGTCATTTTTCTGTAGCTCGAAATACAAAGTAATTGAGGTTGATTTTTTGCACGGTTGTGTTACACACATTTTCCTACATACATGATTTTTTTCAATATTTTTGAAACTTATAAGCATTTTTTTGAATTTTTTGTAGCGGGCAGGAGCACTAGTGCTCGGGAGCCAAAGAGACTTTTGGCACGTTTCAACGCTTGTGTACACTAACTTTTTTTTTGAACGGTTGTGTACACTAACTTAAACTTGTCCATGCGAGACGTACGATATCTATGAGCACCTTCGAATAGACTACGTTGGTAATTTTTTTTAAAAATGGAGGTAAAAGATTATGTTAATTAAGAATAAGTTTGATAAGAAAGTGAAAGTTACTTACAAACCGGACTACTCTTCCAGCATCCAATCGCTAAAGCGTTTGGCATCCGCGAATACCCATAGTTTCATTTCCTTTCTAATCTTATCGAAAACCATCATAAGTGGTGCTTGCTTGTTTCGAAAGACTCGTATGTTTCGGTAAATCTTGACATTATCAAATTCACCATGGACATATCGTACTTGACGAGCAAACTGTTTTTCACTGAAAAGACATAGCCGAAAGTCTGAAACAAATTGTAAAAAAATAGAAAAATACAAGCACTCGTGTTAAGTCTATAACTAGAAATCAGACGTGGAGGTTATCAATGGTATTCCCTTCCGTTCTTACTGCTAACCTCTTTACTTCGGTTGCAGCTAATATTTATATTGTTGAGGGAACAATGTAGATGAAACTAATTTTGATATTGAGGAGTTGGTGATTTAGAGGAGGATAGATTTAATCTTTTTATAGTTGCTAAACATAAGAACAACAGTATGCGTGTGAATGGGGGACCAAAGTTGGATAACTTTGATACCGAGGCTATCCATGACATGCTTTCTGCTAAGGATAATGGTACTAGTAGTACTAAAGATAGTGATGGGGATAGCAATAATGATATCTACAGTATGATATTGTAGTGGAATTGGATGCTTGCTTGAGGGGGCGTTGCTTCTGTAAGTAGTTTGAATAGACATAGAAATTCTTTTGGTAGATGTAGAGGTAGAGAAAGATTATTGATTAATGGCTTGAATAATAATTTAGGTTGTAGCAGAATTTTGAATATTTGACAAGTATGGATTTATTTGGAATTTGAGAGGGATTGGCGACCCTAACACTCTTGTTTCTGGTTATGATGTTAATTTTGTGAGACTAGCAGAAATTAAAAAAATATCTGGTTCCCTTGGAATGACTTAATTTTATGTCTTGTAGAAAGAACTTTTTAGTGGCATGTGGTAGGATCTAAGGGTATGGCTAGGGGTTTTGTGTTGGTGGTTTTATCCATATGTTGCTCAAAGATAGAATAACAGGTTTCATTTAGAACTTGGTGAGTTTATGGTCCACAGCATGCTCTTGGCTAGAACAATTTCCATTTTCTAGCACAGGGTGATTTTAATATTGTAAGGAAGGCTAGTGAAGTAATAGAATAAAAAAAAGTTTCTAATGGTCTTTTATTTTCATTTCCGTAATTGAACGCCAGGATTTAAGAGATTTAGATATGTGGGAAGATGTTTTCCTTAGTCAAATAATCAAAAGGATCCTATTTTTGAATAATTAGATAGATTTTGAGGAAGTATTGAGTGGGAGCGTAAGTTTCCTCTAGCTTTTATTAAAACTTTACTTAGATTTGTATCTGATCACACTCCTTTGGTGATTGAATTTTTTCATAACAGGCTTCATATTTCTAGGCTTAACTGTAGGGTTCTTTCTCTTATTAAGCTGAGGATGATAAGCTGTAAGCTTACCTACCAATTTATTTGTTAAATGTTATTTAAAAATATTTACTAAGGTTATTGATAATACGACGTAATTTCTCCTATTCAAACAAATTTTAGTAAATGTAGATATATTTTTGATGGGGTTGTCTTGTTACATGAAACTCTCCATGAGGTAAAATTGAAGAAAATAATGTTGTTATTTTTTAAGTAGATTTGAGAAGACATGATAATATCTAGAAAGCCTTCCTTGAAAAAGTGTTGTTAATGAAAGGTTTCCCTCGCGTTTTTGTAAATTGGATTATGAATGTAGTTAATGATGGAAAAGTGGTTGTTTTAGTTAATGAGAAAATAGGTCTCTATTTTGAAACTAGTAGGGGGAGGGCCATGCATGGTGATCCTCTATCACCATCTTGTTTGATATAGATGTAGATGTTCTTTCTATTTTTTGTTAAGAGAGCTAGGGATGGTGGTTTGACTTGGGAGGGGGTGTTTATCTTATTTAGTTTGTGTGGGTCTGTCTATGCTGTAATATGTAGATGATGCGTTATTCCCTTTTGAGGATTGTTTGGAAAGTGTCAGAAATCTCAAGCTTATTCTCTGTTTGTTTGAACATCTTTCTAGATTAAAAGTTAATTTCATAAAAGTGAAGTCATATGCTCAGGGGTTGTCGTAGGTACGAAGGGACAGTATACCACTATTTTGCGTGGATCCTTCTAAATACTTGGGGCTTCCAATTCATAAAAAGAGGTTTAGGAATAGTGATTGGAAACCTGTTGTAGGTAGAAGGGGTTCCAAGCGCTGCCGGTCCTAGGGGTAAAACCTACCCCTAGGCAACCACCTCCCTCTCAACTATATAAAGGGTGGAGGGCTAGCCCCTCCTCTCACGCCAAGTGAAGAAGGGCTGACTCCTCCTCTTCCCTCTCTGTCTCCTGCTCTCCCTCTCGTACGTCGTAAGGCTGTTCGTGCTCCAGTTGTACTTCGTCTTGAACGAAGGAGCGCTGCCGTATTGGTGATCACATACGCGTGGACGACTGAGGGATCATACTTTCGATTCTAGGAAGGAGGAAACATACTTGTGGCTGGGAGGGATACACCTAACTGTGAGGATCTGCACCAACAGATATTCTCCAACAATCTATTTTTGCTACATGTTCTTGGTATGGATATATATCTAGATCTATCTTCTCTTGCACGTTCATAGATTATATCTTGGAGTGCGTATGCCATTTTTTTTGGTTTCTACTACATACTCCCACGGCCGCCTCCTCGGAAATCCACAAAGGAGGGCATATATATTGATGGTTTTACGTGTGAAATAATGGATGGCATTGGAGGCACGAGGCCCAAACCCCTCCCATCGCGCATGCACCCAAGGGGGGCAGGCATGCCATGGAGGGCTTCCAGGCCTAGTCATGTCCTTTTAGCTCCCCCATTATGGCAGAACCCTCATCTTGATTAAAACTTGCAAGGTAAAAATCCCAGGTCCTTTTAACTTCGAAAAGGTTTCTGAAAGTAGAAAAATACGCAGAAACATGAAATTCCTGATATGAAGAGTTATGACCTAAATAAAGGAATTTTTTGGAAAATCCCATAAAACATTAAAATGCATGGTGTAAACTATAATTATGGTGCAAACATATGAGATAATATCATAATAAACTACGAAGTTCATAGATATGTTTTCGACGTATCAACATCCCCAAGCTTAATCTACACTCAGGGCCGGCCCTGGAGGGGGGCTGGAGGGGCAGCAGTCCCGGGTCCAAAAAAAAATTGGGGGCTCTCCATATATATGTATACAGTATATGGCATGTAAAGAAAAGGAAAAATAGCCTAATACGTGGACCGTGGCTGGCTCCGAACTAGTAATGCGTCGACTGGACCTTTTGTCTCCTCTCCGCTCGCTTCGGCAGTCGATTGAGCATGCCAGTTAATTAGTGATTGAGTCGATCGAACGTCTAGTTAAGGACACATACACAATATTGCTCTATTAGATTTACTAATTGTTCGCTAGATGCTCGATCAAAATGAAAACCAGTAGATCTCCGTCGCCGTGCTCAACTCTCGTCTCTCTCTCATCTAGCCCGCCGCCCGCCTGCGCCCACGCCTTAGCGTGTCTCGATTGACGATTGGTTCCCGTATTTCCGATTCCAAGCGCCGCGTCGTGCCGTCGTACCAGTTAGATTGATCGATCGATCTTTGATGACGTGATCACACATTCGCTGGGGAACCCTAAGAGGAAGGTATAATGCAGCGTAGCAGTAGTTTCCCTTGATTACAAAACCAAGGTTGTCAGATCCAGTAGGACTTGGAGAAGGCTTAGCAAGGTGTCAACGGCGCCGTTTACGACAATTGACGTGGACCTGCACACAATCACAAACGAATTACTTTTGCCCAACGAAACATAGAGGTTGTCAATCTCTCCGGCTTGTTGAACACAGAGAATTAATTGTGTAAGTGTAAAATATGATGACAGTAAAATATGACCAGCGAGCAAACGAGTACGGAAATCTATTAAAACGGTTGTAAACAGTGTAGGAAAATAGGACCGGGGTTCATAGATAACTAGTGGTGTTTCTCCAGAAGATATGCATGATGGGTAAACAAATTACAGCAAGACAATTGACAAAATTATGGGCGCATAACAATGCTATCATAAAACAATATAGTTCACCGTTTCATCTAATATGGGCATTACGTCAAAATACATAGACCGTTATCCAACTGCATCTATGACCAATAATCCACCCCCGAGATCGCTATCCAGCATGTCACCTAGAAGTATTAAGTTAGAAGCAACAGATCATCGCAATAAGCAAAGTGCATAATGTAAGCAATGTAAACAACACAAGGAAGTAACACCGCTATTTTCTCCCTAGTGACAACAACACAATCTTGGCATGACAGTTTCTGTTAGTGGCACTCTGCTCAAGAAGGCATGAACCCACTATCTAGCATAAATACTTGGCCAAAGCATCCACTAGCATCAGAGATCATGCAGTATAATAGATAAAACATAACACATAGATGAACTAGAGTAATGATTTCCACAATTCATCGGATCCAAGCAAACACATCATGTAGCAATTACATATAATATGACCTTGATCATGTTAGGTAGCACACAAGATCTAAATAATGGAGTACAAGGAGAAGAGAAAACCATCTAGTTACTGCCATGGACCCGTAATCCCATGGTGGACTACTCACGCATCACTCCGAGAGGCAGACATGGTGGTGTAGATGCCTCCGGTGACGATCTCCCCCTCCGGCAGGGTGCCGAGAAGAGCTCCAGGACCCTCCCAATCTAGGGTTGGCGACGGCGGCAGCCTCGGATGTTTTCTGGAAAATATGATTGGGTATCGAGGGTTTTCGGGACGAAGGCGATTTATAGGCGAAAGGGCAACTCGGGGAGGCGCCCAGGTGGGACCCAGGCGCGATCCAGGTGTTGACCGCACCGGGGGGGGGTCGTCTGGGGCATGTGGGCCCCCCTACAGGTCTCCTTCGGACGCAGTCTTTGTTTCTTCGTAAAAATAAATCACGTAAATTTTGAGCTGATTCCGAGAAACTTCCCCGAACAACTTTTCTGAAACAAAAAGACAGCAGAAAACAGGAACTGGCACTGGGCATCTTGTCAATAGGTTAGTTTCATGAATTATGCCAAAATGATATAAAAACATTATAAAAACATGTGGCAATGATATATAATCAAGCATGGAACATCAAAAATTATAAATACGTCAGAGACGTATTAATCTTCTCTAAAAAAATTAGTATATATGGTTTATGTTATGCCCCAATTTTAATTACTGATACATCCATTTTGCATCACTATTTTATATCATAATTTACTATTATTCACAGATATATTTCATAATATAATGCTATACTTATGTTATTTTACTTTATTTTGCATGTTTGATGATTGTTGGTGATTTAACTGCCGGAGCCCGGAATTAGCTGGAAAAGGCACCGCCAAGATACTGTACCTCTACATCACCAAAAATTCCAGAAAAATTCAGAGATCATTATTTTTCCAGATGACGGAAGGAGCCAGAAGAGCGGTCAGAGGGGAGCCACAGAGGCGCCAGGTGGCACCTGGCCGCGGCCCACCTCTAGGCTGCACCTAGGGCCCACCTGGAGGCCCTGGGTCGCCTCCGGCTCCCCCCTTTGACGTCTATCATCCCTTTGACCTAAAAATTATCGGGGATGCTTCAAAGAAATATTCCGCCACCGCCTCGGGGGCGGAAACCATAGAGAGAGAAAAAGCTCTCCGGCAGGGAGAAATCTGCCGGGGGATTCCTTCCCGGAGAGGGGAGATCGTCGCCATCGTCATCATCACGGGCTTCATCGGGATCATCATCAACATCATCCTCACCGACAGCACCATCATCCCCACGGCTCCACTCCATTCCGCCGCTTCATCTAGGGTTATACTTGTTGTAGTTCATTGGGATCACTTTTCCGGTGTTGATTGCCTTGTGTAGTTGATGCTATTGAGTTTTATCGGTGAAATACTTTTATGACCAGATTGTTAATCATTCATTCATCACCTCTGATTATGATCCATATGATGTCTTGTGAGTAGTTCGTTTAGTTCTTGAGGACATGGGGAGTCTCGTTGCAAGTAGTGAATTATGCTGAGTAATATTTAATGGTGTTGTGTGAACGTCGACTACATGACACTTCACCTTTATGGGCCTAGGGGAATGTATTGTGTATTTTGTTTGCTTGTGAGGTGGTTGCAGGAATGACAGAAACCCGAACCCCCACCGGTAAACTAGTGCATGAGGGAGTGTAGGATCTCAGAGTTTAAGGCTGTGGTTAGTTAATTCTTAAATACTTCTTTGCATTTGCAGATGCTTGTAGGGAAGTGTAATCACAAGTGTGTTCTAGTCCAAGTAAGGGCAGTTCATTAGCATAGGTTCACCCACACAACACTTAGCAAAACGTTAAACATTAATCAGCAGTATGAAGCGAAAGTGACTTGACATAACTCTCATGTGTCCTCAGGAGCGTTTAGCCATTATAAGTAGAATCACCGGCTTGTCCTTTGTGCTAAAAAGGATTAGGCCACTTGCTGCAATAATTATTGATCTCTTTTATTTACTCGCACTTTATTTATTTGTTATTATAAAAACCCATAAAAATCCTTCTGTTAGTGTTTGCAGTGAAACCTTGCTCGAATCTACAAGCCAACACCTTCTGCTCCTCGTTGGGTTCGACACTCTTATCTATCGAAAGTACTGCGATAGATCCCCTATACTTGTGGGTCATCAAGACTATTTTCTGGCGCCGTTGCCGGGGATTTAAGCGCTGTTGGTAAGTAGAATTGGTAAGGAACACTTTTACTTCAAGTGTTGTTTTTATTTTTACCTGTTGTTCTACTTCATTATGGAGCCTTCTGAGTTTGAAGCAACATTTGGAGACACCCTCTCCGCTGCTCTTGTGGCAGCAAGAGGTCCTCCACCTATTGAAAATGTTCCATTTAAAATACCTATGGGAATTGTTGATCGTGTTATGAAACCGTTATGCAGGAGATGGAACGGTTCATCCTGGTTATCACTTGCTATTTATGAGAGATATATGTGGTTTGTTTAAGATTGCAGGGGTTTCTATAGAAGTAATCATGCGGAAATTATTCTCATTGTCACTGAAAGACAAAGCTATGGAGTGGTATAGGCTATTGGATGATTCTCATCTATTGGATTGGGATAAAATAGTGCCTCTCTTTTATGCTAAATTTTATCCTCTGCATGAAATTCACCAAGATAGGAATTATATTTATAAGGGCAAATTATCCTTCTGCCATCAGTTGTGTCGATGTGCTCAGTTTTGCCCTCAGTTGCGAAACGTCCTCAGTTTTACCCCTAGTCTGTGCGCAAGGACTTATTCTGTGAATCTTGCCGTCTCCGTCTGGTCAAGGTAGTTGACTCGGGCTTGTAGCCACTGCTTGTGGGACCCCCCTGTCGATCGTTCCTGAGGGCAAAACTGAGCAAATGGGCACACACTGATGGCAGCCCGTCGACCATTGTCGGCGCCGCGTTTGTGATAAAAGCGGCGTACGGCGCCCCCAGAGCTCGTAGCGGGGAGCAAGAATCAGCGAAGCGGGGTTGGAGGCGGCCGCGCGCAGAGGTGGGCGGCGAGCTAGGAACCGGGCGCAGAGGTAGGCAGCTAGGAGCCGGGCGCAGAGGTAGGCAGCTAGGAGCCGGGCGCTGGCGACCGAGAGGGCGGCGTCGACGGGGAGCGCCGCCGACGGTGGTAGGGCGTGGCCGTGTGCTACAGCTACAGGTGACGTGCGCGGACGCGGTGAGTTGGCGTTCGCGAATCGAGCACCATGTCTTCTTCTAGCTCCCGCGCCACCTCGCGGATGGAGATTCCGGCGCGCACGGAAATGCCGATCTTCGTCTGTCCGCGGTGCCGGATGGACATTGGCCGGAGGATATCGCAGACACCGAGGAACAAGAATCGTCCGTTCTACGTGTGCACCAGCGCGATTGGGGTAAGAATCGGGCCAATTTCATAATTTTCATGGATCGGCATCCTTGAGCAATCCATTTGATCCTTGACCCGGCCGCAACGCGAGCTCCAGAAGAAGAGACGGAGGGCGGAGCACGCATTGATACAGAGGTTGCTGACGAGCTAAGGAGATTGAACCAGAAGATTAGGAATCTCGAATATCAAGCACAAATTCTCATTTGCATTTGGACATTTGTAGGGGGTATGTTAGTCGCAGTGGGTGTAATGTTGAAATTGTATGGAATGGCATGAATTTGGGAGAAACTGTATGGTAATCGCACTGGCTGGGTGTAGTAGGAGTTTGTAAGCTTGAAATTGTATGAATAAAGGTTGAAAGAAGGGAAAAGAAATGGGAAATTCATAAGTTTCAGGGTGGCCAATAACTCCTGTGCGACACTTTTCACCGGAATGGTGAAAAATGTGACATCGTTCGAAGAAATAGCTACTGTGCGACATTTCTGACGGCCAAAATAGCCAGCGCACGACATGGTTGATTAATCGGTCGTAACGTTGGATTGATTCCGATAGCTGGGTCATAGACTCGTGTGCTCACTTAGTTGTTCCCATTGCTGTTGTATTGAAATAAGTTGGGTGGTGCCCCAAGCGAAGGCGGAATTGCAGCTAGTAGCAGTTTTCCCTCGTTTAACGAACCGAGGTTTATCGAACCAGTAGGACTTTGAAATCAACAACGAGGTGAATGTTGAAGATCTCTAGCGCTTGACCTTCAACATACGTGGACTTGCACACACTCAACCAAAATACTTTGCCCCCAACGGCGGAAAGGTTGTCAATCTTTCCGGTCTCGCAGAAAACAAAGTGGTTAATTGTATGATGAAATATGAAAAGTGACCAGAGGAGTAATGATGATTAAAAGCATATAAATGAGGTTGTAAACAATGTAAAAAGATGGACCGGGGGCCATGGGTTCACTAGTGGAGTCTCTCAAGTAAATAAAATATGCATGTGATGGGTGAACGAATTACAGCTAGGCAATTGACAAGATCATGACACAAACCCAATTTAGCTTTGACAAAAAGGACATGATAATATTTATGGAGGCATCACGACAAGGAACAAAGACCGTTGAGTCCAACTGCATCTTTGTCTAAAAAGTCCACCGTGGGATCGCTATCCAGCCTGTCACCCAACGGTATTAAGTTGCAAGCAACAGACAATTGCGTTAAGTAAAGTGCATGAAGTAAGCAATACTAATATCAAAAGAGACATTAACACCGCCGTTTTACCCTTAGTAGCGACAGCACACCCTCGCCCTTAGACATTTCTGTCACTCGTGCTCAGGAACAAAAGGGGGCATGAACCCACTATCTAGCATAAATACCCTCTCTTGGAGATACACACAATCACTTGGCCAAAGTAACTACGCACATCGGAGAGCATGCAAGAACATAAATTACTCATATAAGAATCATGCACAATCTGAATATAACTTCATAATCCATCGGATCCCAGCAAACACATCACATAGCATTACAATAATCGATCTTGATCATGTTAGGCAGCTCACAAGATCATAAGACATGAAGCACAAGAGAGAGACTACCAACTAGCTACTGCCATGGACCCGTAGTCTAAGGTGAGACTACTCACAAATCATCCCGGAGGAAGGCATGACGATGAAGAGCCCTCCGGGATCGATCTCCCCTCCGACAGAGTGCCGGGATCAGCTTCAGATTGGACCCCAAACTAGGGTTTTCGGTGACGGCGCGTCGGGGTCGAGTTTCTGGAAAATAATGGCCGCCCCGACGTTTTTAGGGTAAAAGGCAATTTATAGGCGTCGGAGGGCGTCGAGGCGAGGTCCCACGGGCAGGGGAGGGCCCCACCCGCGGGTGACCCTTGACCCGCGGCAGGGGGGCGCCTCTGCCCTGTGGGCCTCCCCTCTGGCTCTCCTTCGGACTGGTACTTCGTCGTGGCAAATAAAAATTCCCCGTAAATTTTCTTCCAATTCCGAGAATATTTTCAGAAGTAAATTTCTGAAACAAAAAGACAGCAAAAACAGGGAACTGGCACTTGGCATCTTGTCAATAGGTTAGTCCGACAAAATGCATAAAAATGATATAAATGACAGTAAAAACATGTGACAATATCACAAAACTAGCATGGATCACTCAAAAATTATAGATACGTTTGAGACGTATCAGCATCCCCAAGCTTAACTCCTACTCATCCTCGAGTAGGTAAGTGATAACAAATAATTTTTGATAAGACATGCGACCAACACATTCTTGATCAAGATAGTGATGCAAATCAAAGGATGTGAATGAAGAGATACAAAACAATTGTCTATAATTGATAGCAAGAAAGCAATGAATAAACAAGTTGAATCATCCAAGCAAAACCTTTCATAAATAGTATTGTCAAAGACATGAAAACAATGTGATCAACATATTTGACTAATTCACAAGGATATTAATTCCATGACAAAAGTGTTTGAGAATCAACACAAAGGAAGATGTAAGCATTAGCAAAGAGCTTAAACTTCCAACGGCTTATCTTATAGATAAAGTCAATATAAAGATTCATGTTTAATCTTGATAATGTAATATGCTCAACGATACACAGGGTCAATGCTAGATGTTTGCTTTTTGTGGAGATAGAAGAAAAAAGGGAAAACTGACTCAACATTAAAAGTAAAAGAAAGGCCCTTTGCAGAGGGAAGCAAGGATTAGTCATGTGCTAGAGCCTTTTGGTTTTTAAAACAGAAGTAAAATGATTTTGAGGTATGCATGCTTTCGTCAACGTCTTCACAACAGAGAAGCTATCTAGTCCCTCATGACAAGCAAGGTTTTTAGACTTGTGAGAGCAGCTGGTTCTTAGAAGAGCGAGTACGCTCTTCTTTCTCCCTGGTTTCACCACTGTCCAATGTTTAGGCTGATTTCTCAGATTTGCATTGCGTGGAGGAGAATTGTGAGTTATATTTATATTTTTGCTTAAGCTGCTCTCAGGTTGATTCAAGTGAAGACGTAATCCATCAACACCGGGTGAAAGGGGGGAAATGACCTCGCTTGTCACAAGTTATATCTAGCTCTCTACTGCTCCCTCATGAGCTTAAAAACAGGGGCACAAAGAAGAAGAAGTATTTTGAATTTTTAAATGTAGCACATGACAAATTTATTTGGAATGGTAGGAAATACCATGCATAGGTAGATATGGTGGACTCAGCTGGCAAGAAAGTTTGGCTTTGGGGATTGGATGCACGAGTGAACCATACACTCAGTACGAATTTTTAGGCTTAGCAAAAAAAAGGTGTTTGAAGCAAACATCTAACAATAACCGGCAACAGAACAACATAAGACATTTACCGGTCATAACCATAAAAACTCTACACCGTCTCCCTTGTTGACCAAACAACTCTTTTGATGGAAAGATTAGCACTATGAATTAACAACTGTGAAAGACCACACAATTTCAAGATTTCAGCCATATTTCTTTACTAATCAATTCCACTCAAATAACCAGCAAGTTTAAGCATTCAACTTAACATCTCAAAACAATTGAGAAGCATCAAGTATCCACACCATGATCTACAAAACTATGCAGGCTTTTCATTTTATTCTATCATCACACAAACAACATTTTGTCGCATTGACAATTCAAGCAATTTTTCAACAACAACTCTCCAACAAGTATAAGTGAAGAACAAGAGAGTTTAACTTAACAACTAGCAGCTCTAAACAAGATAAAAGCTAAAAGCGAGAGCTTACTAGAAAACAGACAGTAGCTAAGAATACTCAAAAGGATATAAGCGAAGCAAAGGAGTATTCTAATGAAAAAGCGGAGCGTGTCTCTCTCCCACACAAATAAAGCTAGGATCCAACAAAGATATGACTAGCAAACAAACAAACAAAACTGAAAGTAAAAAGATGCTCCAAGCATAGCACATAATATGTAAAGTGATAAAACGAAGTTCAACGAAGACGACCTTATGATAGTTGATGAAGATGAGGGGATGCCTTGGGCATCCCCAAGCTTTGACTCTTGATAGTTCTTGATATTCAGAGGGGGTTCCATGGGGGCATCCCCAAGCTTGAGCTCTGATCCATCCTCGATTTCTTCATATTCCTCTCCTTTGGAACTTAAAAACTCCCTTCACACAAAACTTCTCATAATTTGATTAGAGGGTTAGTGCTCATAAATTAAAATGCACATGTGTTCAACTCATGAAAAATTGCAAACAAACTTCATTAGACATTAGCTACTGTTTACTAAGCCTCAATGTGGCACTCTACCCCTAGAGTATCACATATGACCATGGTAAAGAGACAAATGCAAAATAAAAGCAGAATCTGTCAAAATCTGAACAGTCTGTAAAGATCGAATTTTTCGAGGCACTTCTGCAGCTCAAATCAAAAAACTTAAAACTAACGAAAGATAGATAAAATCATCAGGATTTCTGTTAAAAATTATCAGAAAAATATAAAATACTGGAGATTTTAGGATTTTCGTGCAACAGGCGCACATAATCTGTTTTTGGACAGCAACACAATACCTCGCACTTTCAATGCATTAGAGGCTAAACTTGGCACAAAAAACCAAAAAAAAAGATACAATGAAGTTGCTACAGAGGTAATAACTTCATGACTCAAGAAAATCAAAAAGCAAACTGAAAATAAAAGATGGGTTGCCTCCCAACAAGCGCTTTTCTTTAACGCCTTTTAGCTAGGCGCAATGCCAAATATCAAGTTTTTTCGAAATCCATTGCAACTTTTCCCTCAATAAGCACTTCTTTCTCTTTGAGGGGAAAGGAGAACCTGCCCCTAATGGGAAAACGAAAACGTATGCAGCCCTTTTTAACATCAATAAAAGCTCCCACGGAACGAAGGAAAGATCTTCCAAGAACAATATTAGCTTGAGCTTTTGACTCAAGAACCAAGAAATCAACCAAAGCAGTTTTATGTTTAAAAGTGACAAGGACTTCATTAACTCTTTTATAAATTTTTGAAGAGCTACCATCAGAATGAGAGTGACAAAAAGGGTAATCAAATAAGTATCCAAAGTTCATAGCATCGAAAACCATTTTAGGCATAGTTGATATCATAGAACCAATATCACAATAAGCAAGGAACCTTTGATCATTTATTTCAATAGGGATATACGGTTCCCAATATCCATTTATTTCAAGGATTTGATAATCTTTAGAGCTCACCTCTATTCCATTTAAATTTAGATTACATAAAATATTTTCTATTTTATCTAATCTGTCATGTATTCCATTAGTTTTCTCATTGGTGGGAAAAACAACTAAGCCTTTTATAATTCTCAGGGATTCTAATTCATCAATTTCAAGAAAGTTTCCTCCAGTAATGACATCCAAAACATGCTTGCATGCATCAGATAGTCCATAATAAAAGCATCTCAGTAAAACACACATAGCAAGCACGGGTTGGATCTTTTGATGTAATTATGAAATTCTATCCCAAGCATTTTTAAAACTTTCTTCTCCCTTTTGTTTGAAGGTAAAGAACTCGGCTAAGAGAGGCATATCAAGAGTGGTAAAGCTAGACATAAAGACAGGATAAAATAACAGGACATAATTAAAGACTACACTAATTTTTGGGGGTTTTAAAATTTTGAAACAGGAAAATAAACTAAACGAGATATAAAGCAAGCAAGACAAAAACAAAGTAGAGAGATTGAGAGTATGAGACTCCCCTTGCTGTAGCTCCAAAGTCCCCGGCAATGGCGCCAGAAAAGAGCTTGCTGCTGTATTGAAATAAGTTGGGTGGTGCCCCAAGCGAAGGCGGAATTGCAGCTAGTAGCAGTTTTCCCTCATTTAACGAACTGAGGTTTATCGAACCAGTAGGACTTTGAAATCAACAACGAGGTGAATGTTGAAGATCTCTGGCGCTTGACCTTCAACAGACGTGGACTTGCATACACTCAACCAAAATACTTTGCCCCCAACGGCGGAAAGGTTGTCAATCTTTCCGGTCTCGCAGAAAACAAAGCGGTTAATTTTATGATGAAATAGATGAAATATGAAAAGTGACCAGAGGAGTAATGATGATTAAAAGCAAGTAAATGAGGTTGTAAACAATGTAAAAAGATGGACCGGGGGCCATGGGTTCACTAGCGGAGTCTCTCAAGTAAATAAAATATGCATGTGATGGGTGAACGAATTACAGCTAGGCAATTGACAAGATCATGACACAAACCCAATTTAGCTATGACAAAAAGGACATGATAATATTTATGGAGGCATCACGACAAGGAACAAAGACCGTTGAGTCCAACTGCGTCTTTGTCTAAAAAGTCCACCGTGGGATCGCTATCCAGCCTGTCACCCAACGGTATTAAGTTGCAAGCAACAGACAATTGCATTAAGTAAAGTGCATGAAGTAAGCAATACTAATATCAAAAGAGACATTAACATATTTAAGTCTCACCCACTTCCTATGCATTGGGATCTTGTAAGAAAATAAATCAATGAAGCATATAGTAATTAGCATAGGAAGGTAAAGCAAGTGCGACATTAAAACCTTCAACATAAAGAGAGGAAACATAGTATTATTGAGATATTTAGAGACATGTTTCCCTCTTTCAAATAATTATTAAGATCAATATAAGGTTTAATATCATGGTTGCAACAAATATTTGGAACTAAAGATAATTGCAAACCACATAAGTATTTCTCAACATAAGCAAATTTCTCCTCCAAGGTGTGAATAGGGGAGTTCAGAAATAAAGTTGGACTCTCATGAGTGAGAGTATCATCACAAGCAGCAAGTATATCATTTTTATCCTCACATAAAGTAGCAACAACTAAACAAGGAGGATTATCAATAAGCATAGGACCATCATCTAAAGCATTATCATATAGCATGTCTAAATCATATCCTTCATCATTTTTAAAATCATTATCAATAATGTTCTCATTAGGCATAGGTTCATATTCTTCCTCATCATCAGGATCATAAAAGCAAAGTTTATCATTAGCTAAATCTTGAGTGTTACCCTCATCCATATGTGGTGAAGGTGCAAGTTCCTTCTCTTCATTCTCTAGTTGTTCATCAATTTCTTCATCCTTTTGCTCGTCATTGTCTTGTTCTTGGGGCTGCATGGACATCCCCAAGCTTAGGCTTTTATCCTCTTCTTCACATACTTCCTCTTCCAAGATTATGTTTTCATCATCTTCTTCCTGCAAAACATTAGATCTTCCTTGGGCAAATCTCTTCCTTGTGTCAATAACATAGATATTTTCATCAAATTCATCTATGCAGATATTAAGGATAAAGGCAATCATATTTTTAGAATTAGAAGCTATAGGGCAGGTTTCATGTTCATCAATGAAGGTGTTTAATTCATAGGCTGCCACAAAAATAACAAATTGCTCTACTTCTGCCATCCCTAAGTGAGCATAAATCCCTGTATGATAAGTTGCAAGAACAGGTTCAACTTTATTTGAAGGGCATTGGAATTCAAAGTGTCTACAGTATTCAGAGCAACAAGTTTCTTCCTTATGAAAATTAAGCAGCTCATTAGCAATTTTATTTAGATACCTCATGATGGTTTTTAATCTTTTCCCTTCGAAAGGTTCTCTAAATTCAGCAGCTATCATGGCATTTTTATAATAGTTTTCCATTTTTTAATTTTTTTGGGTTTTTGATATATGCAAAACTGAAAGTAAAACTAAACTAAATGCAAAACTGAAAGTAAACTAGAGTATATGCAAATCTGAAATAAATATCTAGTGCAAACAAGAATAGAAACTTAAGCGCTACGCTCCCCGGCAACGGCGCCAGAAAAGTACTTGATAATCCCCAAGAGCAAGGAATCACTGTAGCACCTCTCAATGTGGAAGAAGGGTATCGATCCGCAGGAGCAAGAAGGAAAAGTTATCTATTCCCTACAACTAAATGTCACAAGTTTTAGTTGATTATGCACTAAACAAGTTTATAGAACAAGGAGGTTGATTTAATGGATGGAAGTTTGATGTAACAAAACAGGAGTGTGAAAGTGTCCCAACCCTCTTTAATGCAAGAGGACAAGACAAGGGAACAAGGGTGTGAAATTGTCCCAATCCTCTTTAATGCAAGAGGACAAGACAAAGGTGTAACGGTGCTTTGGAAATAAGACCTAGGGATCATGCTTTTACTAGTGGGCACTCTCAACAATAATAATATAATTAAATACATAGATAATTCCTTCTCATTATGCTACTCTGAATTAATTTCTGATTGGATAAAGAACACCAATCCATTATGTAGGGCTACAAAAAGCACACTTAAAGTTCGTATTCCACATCTATGGACACTTCATGCGGTCACTATTCGCATCCAAAGATAGTACTAACAAACACCACAATATCATAGAGACATCCAACACAAATTATAACTCATGATAAGTATTCATGTAATCTTTAGCCTAAGAGCCACACACGGTGCACGCACTGTCAACTTCACACCATGGGACAAAGGTGACTCTGGCAATCACATCAATAAAACCACTTGAGTAGCATAATTCATAAGATAAAGAAGAGTACCATCTATGGATTCAACTAGATTACAAAGCTCATGATCACATAAAGATCACACCATGGGAGAGAGAGATAAACCACATAGCTACCGGCATGAGCCTTCAGCCCCGATGAGGGACTACTCCCTCCTCATCATGGAGATGGTGGAGATGAGATGATCTTGCTGTAGAAGTTGATGATGAACACGCCGGAGGGGGGTGGAGCCCTCCGGAGATGTATTCTAGCAGCCTTCCCCCCTCCGATCTTCTCCGGCGTCAGCCTTCTGCCTCTCTGTTTCTGGTTTTGCGTTTCTCCGCCGCCTCCCTCTGGAAAACGTCGGGGGACCTTTTATATAGGCGTTTTTAGGTCACGAGGATGCTTCTGGGCGAAGGATCGATGCAAACGGGGCCACGAGGGCCAAATTGGATGGGCCCACGTGGCCTGGTACTGTAGCCGCGTTGGGACCCCCCCTTTTGGTCCTCCGGCCTTCGTTCGTTGACTTCTTTCGCTCCTAAATCTTCTCCTTCCAAAATAATGACCCCCCTAAATTTATAGCTCATTATGACGTCGTTAAGGTCCTGAAACAAATAAAGAAAAAGAAATAGGGGTTTTCTGCCTACGCAGGATTAATTCTATATAAAGGGGAAATCATTATAAATTACCAAAAATCATTAAATAACAGTAATATACCCCTTATATGATGCAAATATGAATGGAATATAACTATTATAGTGCAAAGTTCATGTATGCATTTTAGATGCATCAGGTGGGCAACGATCGCTATGTGTCAACCCATGGACGATGAGGCCGGCGACGCTCACCGGCCTTGCCTTCCATGGATTGAAACCAGACTCGGAGGCTTTCCCGGTGCACTGATCGAGCTACTGCTCACTTATAAAGTGAAGTGCTCATCACCAATGCATGGATGAGTCTCTAGGCAAACAGGGTTGAAATCTCCGGCTACGTCGATATTAATGACCGACGCGGCTTGTGGAGAAACCACTGCTTGCCTAGAATCCGAAAATCCCTAAGTCTAGCCGTTATCGATATTAACGACCGGCGCAGGTCGGAGGCGGTGCTGCCTCCTCGTCGTCGGACGACTCCACGGGAGCCGGCTCGTCGTCAGTGCAGCTGGTGGTGGCGAAGCTGTGGAGGCGGCGGGCGTGCTCGGATCGCACGATGTAGTCCCAGTAGGGCGCCGACGCGTTGAACGGAGGCACGCGGCTCCGCTCCTCCTCCGTCACTGCGCCGGCGGCGTCCGAGTCCCACATCGCCCGGATGTAGTCCAGCCTCACCTGGCCGGTGAGGGGTGGCACAACCGGGACGTTGTCGATGTTGACCAGCCAACCGTCCGGCAGGCGACGGTCGGCGGGTAGAGGGAGGTAGGCGCGCAGCTCGTGGTGGTTGCGTACCCGCAGCCCTAGCCGCCGCAATCCGGATCCCCTGGATCCGGCGTCGCTCATTCGAACGTTGGCACCGGAGCAATGAAGCCGCGTCAAGGCGGCGGCGTCGCTCGTGGTCCTCCTCCGTCGGCTGGTAACCTGGCCCGCGGCGGTGCATCCTGGTTTTGCGAGTGGCGAGTGGACGGAGAGGGAGAGGGAGAGGAGCGGTGCGGTGGTGGTGTGTGTGAGGAGAGGTCCCGTGGTGGCCTTTTTAAAGCCGGTCCAAGGAGCGTAGCGGCCGTCGCCATTAACGCCAAGACAACATGCATTCCGCCGCGTGGCCTCTGCGGCGCCACTACGAGGCGACGGTTCACTGCGCCGCCCACTAGCCACTGAAACGATGCGCCGCCTAACGGCCCGTGCAACGATGCGACGACTCGCCACTGAAACGACAAGGCGCCTGCATGGTCATTCATGCAACAGGCGGCTGCGTGGAGGCGAGCACACAGGAAGGACACGAAGTCAGACGCGCGTACGCTTGTTCCATGCACCGCGTCATTCTAGGTCGTTGGATCTCATTGAACGGCTTAGATCGAACCAGCGGGCCGATCCAAACCCCATCTATCCAGCCAATCAGCGCATCACATGCCCACGAGCCAATCAAATTGCAGAAGGAGTGCACACGCGGATCGGCGCGTCACCTGCGCACATGCGGATCGGCGTGTCTGATCCCAACCGTTCACTCACCAGCGATCAACGGTTCGGAAGCGGGAGGGGTTCGGATGGGGTTTATGGTTAGGGATTTCAGGGTTTTCGGCGTTTTCGAGGTTTAGGGTTAGTGTTTCAGTGAGCTAGGGTTGAGCATAACTAATTAAAAAAATCAAAAAATATATAAAACTTTCGCACATTGTCATATTATGCAACTAAGTTGCTATAAAAATATAAAACTTGGATTTTGAGTCGGTCAACGTTTTTTGTGAGGTTTGACCAAACATTAAAATGAGCACAAATAATTCAAAAAAAAATCGTAAAAATGTGAAACCAGCGTACATTGTCGTATTATGTGACATAGTTACAATAAAAAATAATAAACTTGGTCTATGTGTATTTTCATGAGAAAACCTTCACACAAATGACTTACCACGATCGATGTTGCAGAGAGTTCAACTTAAAGTGAGGAGAAGTGGTTTTGGATTTGGAACATGAAATTTTCTAAAACCTCACCAAAGCTTCATTTTGGAGTGACTAAGAAGGATCCATGCTTAGTTTTTCATTTTCATGTTTCAAACTTGTTTAAATGTTGGTCAAACTTAGGTTTGACCAAATTTGAAATGAGCATAAAAAATTAAAAAAAATCAAAAAAAAGAAAAACCAACGCACATAGTCTTATAATGTCATATACTAACGATTCAAGTTGATAAACAAGGTCTACATACATTCAGATGAAAATTAATGAATCTTGGCTCATATCGCCCAATCTCAAACTCCGTCGCATTGAAATGAGCATAAAAAATTAGAAAAAATCAAAAAAAATGAAAAACCAACACACATAGTCTTATAATGTCATATACTAACGATTCAGGTTGATAAACAAGGTATACATACATTCAGAAGAAAATTAATGCATCTTGGCATCTCAAACTCCGTCGCATTTAAATGAGCATAAAAAATTGAAAAAAAAATCAAAAAATGGAAAACCAAATCACATAGTCTATGTATATGGAATAGATGTGTAGGTAAGTTATTTGTCTGATTTAGACAAGGTCGAAAAAAACCTTGCTTAGAAATGAGGCCATTTACCCTACCTTCGGAGCTCTTTTTAAAAACATTTTTCATGAATGTGAGTTTACTTCGCAAAAGGGCTCGGATTGATGACCAAGTTAGAACAAGCAAGTTCACCATAGTTTGGAAAGCATTGCAACATCCAAATAGCATGTCAATTTTTAATTTTTAATCAAATTTGAAGTTTGGTTCACATATTTCAATCACTCACCCATTTGGCCCTCATTTTGACACGACTTGCTCAAAACTTGTACCATCATCATCCAAACACCATTAAAACATAGTTGTAGCATAGGTCCAACATCACTCAACATAATACAACATCATTCATAATGTTTCATAAATTCTATTTGTGAAAGTGCATGATTGCCCCCATGCATAGTTTTGGTAATTAATGACAATCTCTATGGACTAATGTTTGCATTGAGCTATATTCATAGGTGTGTCCATTTGCATTGCTTGAGCTCCATTTGTTGGAGTTAGAGCTAAGGGAAGAAAAGGGAAGAAAAGTTTGTGTTGATCAAGGCTTTGTGCGGGTTGATCATCACTCAAGGCCAAGTGAAGATATGCCGAAGTGCTTCTCCCATCTTGGTGTTTGGGGGAGCAACAAGTGAATCTTCACCGAAGCGCAATCGAGGAAGGTGGTGCGTCTTGAGGAGATGAAGATCGTCTTCATCGACCTCAAGTGGATTTATGCGCAAGGCAAAGGTATGATCTTGATAGGGTTTCTATTTTACCGGTCTCATATTGTTTAGTGAGAGACCGGATTATAGGATAGATAACCGTACTATCAAGAGGGAATCTCGACCGAATATCGTGATCGTATCGCCGTAGAGAGCACAAACCTTTGCATCCATGCAATCATCTTTATTGGTTCTTATTGGTCTCGAATCGTGGTGTGGTCTTGGTGCTTGTCGTGCTCGTCATGACAAAGCTAAGTTCACCGAAAACGGTTTTCATATGCGTCTTCTATTGCGGTTTCGGTATTGGAGATCTTGCCGGTTCATCCGTGCGGAAGATTTATCTCTTCCACTTCTTTGCAAAATCTCCATTGCTTGTTTTCCATTTTCAAAGGTTGCATTTGTCGTCCTCTTTCCAACAAAATTGGTTTCACTTCTTTCGGACTTCAATTGCAAAAGTTATCGCATTTCCGGTTTGCGAAAAAGAGTTTTTAACTTTCCCCATTTGGTTTTACAATATTTTCTTGGACTATGATGTTTCTCTGCATATTCTTGTTGTGCTCGTTGTGACGATTCCAACGAGTCCAAGTTTATCGAAAACGGAGTTCGTATGTGAAAGTTATTGCGTTTTCGGTTTCGAGATTTTATTTTCAGAAAACTTTTAAACAGAATTTATTCAGAAAAAAAGGGCCAGGCCGGCCTCAGGCTGGTGCGAGGCCGGCAGGCTCGGGCAGTGCCCCGGCCCACCCGCAAGCTGGCTTGCCAGCCCAGGCCGGGGGCAGGCCGGCCGGCTCTGGAGCCCTCCCGGCCCAGCGCGCCTGGCAGGCCGGCCCAAGGCCGGGGGAAAGGCAGGGCTGCCTGTGTCCCTCGCTGCCTGTTGTTTCGCTGGTTTGATTCTGTCCCGGCCAGGCCGGGGTGCAGGCCGGCCCCAGGCCGGGCTCCCTGCAGTGCGTTTTTTCCTGTTTTTGCCCCCAACGGCTCTATTTTTTGGGGGCACTATAAAAAGGGCTTCTTCCCAAAATTTCCAGCTGAGCCCATTTTCTCTCTCCCCTCCATTGTTGCAACATTTTGAGAGCTCGATTCCTCCACTTCCCTCCGATGATTCTTGCCCAAATTTAGGGAAACAAGAGACGAGATCTAGATCCACTACTCCACCAAACAAAATCTCCTCTAAGTGAGGGAATCTCGTTGGATCTAGATTTTGGAGTTCTTGGTGTTTCTCCTCCGTTCTTTCTCCTAAATCCCTCCATAGCATTAGTTGCTTTGGTTGGATTTTGGGGTGAAGGATTTGACCACTTGGTGTGATCTTCCCCTTTTGCATTTGTTGCATCGGGTTGTGCTCCCCACGGTGATTCGTGGGATTGAAGGTTGGGAGCTTGTTACTCTTGGGTCATTGGACCCTAGAAGGTGGTGGTGCCGTGAAGACTTCGGCTTGTGAAGCTTCGGCACGATTTGGGAGCCCCCAATTGAGTTGTGGGTGTGTGCCCCAAAAGTTGTAAGGGCTCCGGAATCCGCCCCGAAGGATTCTGATAGTGGAAGGTGAATCAAACCTTTGGGTGCGGTTCATCGGAGAATAGGGTGAGGCCTTTGTGGCATCTTGAGTAGGCCTTTTGTGGCGAGCTCACACCCCTCCAACGAGACGTACTCCCTTAACAAGGAGGAACTCGGGAATAAATCATCGTCTCTGCGTGCCTCGGTTATTTCTATACCCGAGCTTTTACTTATGCACTTTACATTGTGATAGCCTTCGTGCTTGAAGTTTATATCTAGCTATCACCTTGTTGCTTGCCTTGTTTAGCATAAGTTGTTGGTGCACTTTAGGTAAACCTAGAATTTTAGGTTGTTGGCTTGTTAATTTAAACACCTAGTTTTATTCCGCAATTATCAAGCCCCTAAATAGAAAAAGTTTTAATCGCCTATTCACCCCCCTCTAGGCGACATCCGGGCATAGCTTGTTCTTTCAATTTGGTTCCAACTCAATCTACAAAGCACGTCGGGGCTTCTTTTTTATCCATGTGCTACTTGCCACCACTGTGCTCCTTGTGCTTCTTGCCACCATTGTGCTCCTTGTGACCCTTGCCACCATTTTGCTCCTTGTGACCCTTGTGCTCATTGATTCTTCTCTTCTCCTTTTGGCAGTCTTCTTCGAAACTACCACAGAGCTGTACAAAACATAAAGGGCAGTGAGATAATGTCAAGTGATAAATGTACTAGTATTGGCAAGATTGACATACCTAGCAGAACTCACAACCACAGAATGTTGTGAACCATCTAGAGCATCATTTGGAGCCTCATGATCAAAATCATTTGGAGCATCATTTGGAGCCTCATGATCAAAATCATTTAGAGCATCATTTGGAGCCTCATGAGCAAAATCATTTGGAGCATCATTTGGAGCCTCATGATCAAAATCATTTTGGAGCATCATTTGGAGCCACATGGTCATCATCATTTGGAGCATCATTTGGAGCCTCATGATCAAAATCATTTGGAGCCACATGGTCATCATAATTTGGATCATCATTTTCAGATGGGTCCTTTTCAGATTCTGTTCCAACCCGGCTGCTGATCTTCATCATTTTCATCCAAACACTCTCCGAACGCTGGATCTACTCCGTTATCACAATACCTA
This sequence comes from Puccinellia tenuiflora, assembly GCA_012064385.1. NCBI lineage: Eukaryota > Viridiplantae > Streptophyta > Magnoliopsida > Poales > Poaceae > Puccinellia > Puccinellia tenuiflora. The sequence goes on along the minus strand of QRDG01000968.1, from coordinate 129,334 downwards.
CCGAAATGATCAGACCCACCACACCTTGTGCACTTGCGCTTCCTCGCTCCAAGTCCAGCTCCTTCGCTACGAGTTCTGTATCGACTCTTCCTCGGTCTACCTGCTGCTCTCTTCAGAACTAGAGCACAAAGCTTGAATCCAGGGTTCACTACATCCCATTGATGTTTTCCCTCCAAAGCAGGTAAAGCAAGTGCATATGTGTCTTTGAACCTTGCAACAAAGTAGTACTCATGCACATATTGTTGTATGTTCCCTGCTGGACCTGATAGAGTGGTGATGAAAAACAATGCATGAATGCATGGCAACCCATTTATCTGCCATTGCCTATAACTGCAAGTTCTAGATTCTAAATCCACTGGATATTTCTATTCCCTCTTCTCTTTATCCAAAAATGATACCTCTGCTTTGCTAGCCGAGCAAAGTTCCATTTCCATGTCCAAGCCTTGAGTTTTTTGCTTCAATTCATTCAACACGGCAGGGATCACAATGTGGCCCATGAATTTTGCCTTGGCTATTCCTGCACGAAAATGAAACTTCTGCATGTATTCTATTCTTATCTTGTTAAGAAAATCCACCATATAAAGACCCTTTAGTTTTCGGATCGTTGAGTTGAAAGACTCTGCAAGATTGTTGTGCACATAGTCAACTTTCCTCAGTTCACTGAATTGGCTTCTGGCCCATAACTTGGAGTGGTGTGTTTCCAAGTATTCATGCACTTTGTCATTCTTGTATAACTGCCTCATGTGATAGTTGTGCTTCTTAACACTGCAAGTCAAAGATGCTGGCCATAAATTGTCGCTATACAACTTTCCTTTGAATTTTTTCGCAAAATTTGCAGCAAGGTGACACATGCATTCCCTATGCTCTACTCCATGGAACACATGTCCACGGCCACTTCTAAACCCTTGCAGGCATCAGTATGAATTACCAACCCATTGGGATGTCCAATAGCCAGGTGCAGATTCTGGAAAAACCAAGTCCAGCTCTCCTCAGACTCTGTCTCCAGCACACCATATGAAACTGGAAATACGAAACTGTGTGTATCAACTGCTGAAAGTGCATGGTTGCCCCCATGCATGGTTTTGGTAATTAATGACAATCTCTATGGACTAATGTTTGCATTGAGCTATATTTATAGGTGTGTCCATTTGCATTGTTTGATCTCCATTTGTTGGAGTCAAGGCTAAGGGAAGAAAAGTTTGTGTTGATCAAGGCTTTGTGCGGGTTGATCATCACTCAAGGCCAAGTGAAGATATGCCGAAGAGTGCGTCTCCCATCTTGGTGTATGGGGGAGCGTCATGTGAATTTTCACCGAAGCGCAATCGATTATAGGATAGTTAAGCGTACTATCAAGAGGGGATCTCGACCGAATATCATGATCGTATCACCGTAGAGAGCACAAACCTTTGCATCCATGCAATCATCTTTCTTGGTTCTTATTTGTCTCTTATCGTGGTGTGGTCTTGGTGCTTGTCGTGCTTGTCATGACAAGGCCAAGGTCATCGAAAACGATATTCTTATGCGTCTTCTTAGTGCCATCATGAAAATTGTAGAGGGTGTTTGGTTTATTTAGTGTAACCTTGCTCTCTCTTGGGAGTCTTGAAATTTCATCTCTTGTTTTATGTTTTATCCCATAGAATGAGGAAGCCCTTTGGGCATGTCTCTTTCTTTCATCTTATATGCTCATTGGCCTTGCCTAGGTACCTTCAATTGGTATTAATTGGAATTTAATATCTCCTCCATAGATATTTGTTTCAATTGATATTTATTGTGGAAATCTTGATACCTTATTACTTTATTTTACTTTACTTGATTTCGGTCAAGTAGTAACCTCCTCTTGGTATCTTGTCTCCTAAATGGTATCTTATTTTTCAATTGGTGTCTTATCTCTCATGTGTTGTTTGATTTGATTCCTATTGATGTCACACTTCATGTGTTGACGTGTTTTGGAATTAATCATATGTTGATTTGATTTTTCCTCAATCATGTGTTGATTTGGATTTTGATATAATTTGGACAACCTTTTTGTGTCACACTTTGGTGTGCTCTCTTCTTGGTTTACTTAGTGTTTTGTCCAAATTGTATCTCATTCGGTTCTCGTAAGTCCATGCATGCATATTTACTAATATATTTATTTTATGGCATGCTAGTCTTTCTTGATCCAATATATAGGGGATACTCCACCAAATCCTAACTTGGCTAAGATGTGCATGAAATTCAAGTTCATCTATGTGCACATATTTATGTGGAGTGCTTCCTATGTATTGTAGTGTATCTAACTACTATGGAACCCAATGAGTTTGGGAACCATGTTGTACTTGAATTTTGTTTTAGGTACAATGGAGATGCATTGGATGCTTGCCTCATTTATAAGGAAGGTGTCCTCACCAGGTGATTATTAGAGTCAAGCTTTGATGATAAACAAAAATTCTCATCTTCATCATCACCAATGCTATTTCGGTAACAAGTATCTATCCCATGCATATTTTTCTTGTATTCAACCTTGTGTAGGTTGCCCCCTTGGCATGAAAACTTTAAATGTACAATTGTTTGTGACTTTGGCTCCTTTATTCACTGGTATATCGTTGTGATATGTGTGATGGAAATGCAAAAGTGTTTTTCTTCAATTGGTATTATTTCTTTGTGATACTTGTTGTCTATCTCAAAGCATCTTCACTATCTCTTATTCCCTTAGTGACATGTGGGATGTCTTTGATATTTTTGAAGTTCATTCATATACAATGAGATAAATTTGAGCTATGTGCTATGCCTTTAAGCAATAATATCTTTTGTATATTCATGACTTCCTTTTTGGATACCATGGTTTCCACTTTATCAACCATTTTATATGTGCAAGTTTCTTTGTCGACGAATATCTTGTCTACTTAGAAACCTATACATATGAGAGAGGTCACCTTTTATGTGGTATCCTACTTTCTTGCAAGCCACCTTGTCTTTTATCTATAATTCTTTGGTGGCTCCAAATTTGACTCGTGAGTGCTTGTCTTACTTCTACTCGCACCTTTGGGCACTCACATTTTATTGAAGATTCTTCTCTTCATGCTCATCACGTGAGTATGTTGATTTTGTTGCCTAAAATGTTCTCACTAGCTCGTGGTTTTTTCAATTGGTATTAGTTTCCAATTAGTATCCTTGAGCCTGTGAACATATCCTTTTTGAAAAATCTTATTTGTAAGTCATGTGTGTCAATACTCGATATATAACTTATCTCCATTTGGTCAAGACTATGTGTCTTATCAAATTAATTGTCTTGTCACACACACACATACTCTTGGTTGGGCCTTGATTGATAGTTTCTCTTAATTGGTATCTCCTTATGGCTCAACCACACCCTTGGTGCAAGTGCTCGGTTTTGCTTTAATTTCCTTTTTTCCCTTGCACTTGGTGAGTGTCCTAGATGATTTTGGGGGAGTGAGGATTCCATATTTGTGCACTCCTCAATAGTGCATAGACATTGGGGAGCTTCTCTAATTTTATTTAGAACTCTAGGTTAGGATCTTCTTGCTTGCTTTTCTCCTTGGTGGAGATGTTTAGAATGATTTCATCCTTTTGCAATCTTTGGATCCTCAATATAGTTTGATTTCCTCTATTATTCGTCAATGGATATGTGCATTTGATTCCACTCACATTTTGAGAAATGCACACTTTTTGGAGAAATTCATACTATATTGGCCTTCTAGAATTTTTCTTCCCATTTCGGCAATCGATGCCAATGGGGGAGAAGTTTTAGAGGGTTTAAGGGAATTGGTTTTATGCTTTAGTTTGGTTCTTAAGCATTTGCCTCTCATGCTCATGCATCCTTGTCTTGCAAGGTTGTTTAATTCATTATATAAACCCTCTCAAAAGGGATTGTCATCAATTACCAAAATGGGGGAGATTGAAAGAGCATGGTTGCCCCCATGTGTTGTTTTGGTAATTAATGACAATCCCTATGGACTAATGTGTGCTTTAAGTTATATTTGCAGTGTTGGTCCATAAGGAATGCTTTGACTCAATATGTTGGAGTCAAGGCTAAAAGAAGAAGACTATATGTTGATCAAGGCTAAGTGCAAGTTGATCAACATACAAGATTAGGGCATGTGAAGAAGAAGATCATTTGTTGATCAAGATCCTATGTTGTCCATGGTGGATGGCGTCACGTGGTGATCATCACCAAGATAAAGGCCATGTGAAGATATGTCGAAGTGTGTCTCTCCCATCTTGGTGTATGGGGGAGCAATATGCGTGTCTTCACCAACCGGAGCAAAATCAAGAAAGGTGATCCACTTGAGAGTAGACCAAGATCGTCATCATCGAGCTCAAGTGGAATGCGCAAGGCAAAGGTATGATCTTGATAGGGTTTCTACTTTACCGGTCTCGCGGTGTAGTTGGGAGACCGGGTTTTAGGATAGGTAACCGTACTATCAAGAGGGGCTCTCAAGTGAGCTTTAGCGTATCGGTTGTAGAGAGCTCAAACCTTTGCATCCGTGGCATCATCTTTATTGGTTCCTATTTGGCTCTTATCGTGGTGTGGTATTGGTGCTTGTCGTGCTTGTCATGACAAGGCCAAGGTCACCGAAAACGGTTTTCATATGTGTTCCCTATTGAGTTTTCGGTGTCGGAGATTTTGTCGGTCCATCTATGCGGAAGGTTTCACTCTTCCATTTATTAGCAAAATCTCCCTTACTTGGTTTCAATATTCTCACATGATATAGGGTAGCATTTGTCGTCCTCTTTCCAACAAAAGTGGTTTTGTGTTATTCGGACGTCATATGCAAAAGATATGGTTTTCCGGGTTTTAATGAAAGGGTTTTACCTCTCACCATTTGGCTTTACCATATCTTGTTGAACAATGATGTTTCTATGTATATTCTTGTTGTGCTCGTTGTGACGATTCCAACGAGTCCAAGATTACCGAAAACGGAGTTCGTATGTGGAAGATATTGCGTTTTCGGTATCGGTCGGTTTTTAAACAGAATATTAGAAAAGAAAAAAAGAAAGGGGGGGGGGGGGCAGCCGGCCTCACCGCCGGCCTGGGCCGGCTCCCAGGCCGGCCCGTTCGGCCACCCTCCCGGTCACACCCCCGGCCTGGGCCGGTTCCACGGCCGGCCCCCTCGGGAGGGCCTCCGGCCTCTCCGCCGGCCTGGGCCGGTTGCTGGGCCGGCCCACCCGGGTGCTCGCCTGGCCTGCCCGCACGCTCCCTTGCCCGCCGGCCTGTCTGCCGGCCTGGGCCGGCTCCCAGGCCGGTCGCTGCGGGTGCCTCTCCGGCCTGTCTGCCGGCCTGGGCCGGTTCCCAGGCCGGGCTGCCTTTTCCTGCCCGATGGCTGAGCAGTTTTGCTCCTTTATCTTTTTCCAACGGCTCCTTTTGGAGCCTCCTATTTAAGGGGTTTCTTCTCCAAAATAAAGTAACCTTTGAGCCAACTCCTAAGCTATTTTCCCCTTCTCCATTGTTGACCTCTTGAGCTTGGCTTTCTCTCTTTCTCTCCACTAGTTCGTGCTACTTCTTAGAGAAAAAGAGAGAGGAGATCTAGATCCGTATTTCCACCGGTTGATTTCTCCTCTAAGTGAGGGGAACACTTTGGATCTAGATCTTTGGAGTTTCTTGGTGTTTCTCCTTTGTTCTTCCTCCTTAATCCCTCCCAAGCATTAGTTGCTTTGGTTGGATTCGGGGTGGAAGAACTTGTTCACTTAGTGTGTTCTTGCCATTGCATTAGTTGCATCGGTTTGAGTTCTCCACGGTGATTCGTGGAAAGTGAAGTTGAGAAGCTTGTTACTCTTGGGTACTTTGGTGCCCTAGAGCTTGTTCCTCTAGGGCACGTTGGTACCCTAGACGGTTTGATTTCTCGGAGTCTTGGTAGCTTACGGGATTTGTTGGGAGCCTCCAATTGTGGAGTGTGGCTCAACCTTGTTGCTTCGGAGCTTTGGTAGCTACGAAGATATTGCCGGGAGCCATCAATTGAGTTGTGGTGTGTGCCCCGGCCTTGGGCATCGAGTCTTGGCGGCTCGGTGCATTTGGTGAAGACCCTCCAACTTGTGGAGTGAGCTTCACCCTTGTAAAGGTTCTAGTTGTCAACCTCAACGGCAACATAGTGACAAGTGCCTCGCCACATTGGTGGTAAGACACAACGGAGATACGGTGTGCCATATCAAGGCTACTCGGTGATTCACATTGGTGAACACCGCGCCGCTCCAACGGAGACTAGCTTCCATTGGGAAGTGAACTTCGGGATAAAATCATCGTCTCCAGGTGCCTCGGTATTTCTATCCCGAGCTTCTTACTTATGCTATTTACTTTGTGATATACATTAAGCTTAAAGTCATATATCTTGCTATCACCTAGTTGATCATATTGCTTAGCATAAGTTGTTGGTGCACATAGGTGAACCTAGCTAGTTTAGGTTTTGGCTTGATAAATTAAACGTTAGTTTTATTCCGCATTTATTCAAGCCTTAACCGTAATAATTTTAAATCGCCTATTCACCCCCCCCCCCCTCTAGGCGACATCCGTGTCCTTTCAACGTCCTCACTTGAATTTGACCCGAGAGCGGCTTAAGCAAAATATAAATATAACTCACCATTCTCCTCCGCACAATGAAAGCCTGAGAAATCAGTTAAAACATTGTTAGTGGTAAAACAACGGAGAAAGAGGAATGTACTCGTTCCTCTAAAACCATCCGCTCTCAAAAGTCTAAAAGTCTTGCTTGAAATGGGGGACTGGCTAGTTTCTTTACTGTGAAGTCGGTGACGAAAACATGCATATCTCAAAACTGTTTTGCTTCTGTTTCGAAAAATTAAAAAGCTCTAGCACATGACTAATCCCCGCTTCCCTCTGCGAAGGGCCATTCTTTTACTTTTATGTTGAGTCAGTGAACCTATCCCTTCTGTCCTTTACTAGCAAAACAAATGGTGTTGAGTTGAGATACAATCAATTATATTGCAGCACTATGTTTGATCATGTTTTATTGTAGTTGACAGTGCCATTTTGGTAAACAAGTTGAAAGTTGAGCCTTGCTAAACAATCATCTTCCTCGTACGGTATTTGTACTTTTATTGCAAGAATATAACTCTTGGAAGTTTCCAATGATGCGTAGAGTCTTTAATGATTGAAGCTCGTGATATCTGCTAAATAATAGCTCTTATATAGATTCTCCTTGAAAGATAAGTTTGATATGTTAGATGTTCTCTGACCAAGAACACAGTTTGCCATCGCTCAATCATGTTTTTCTCGGTGTACCTCTATATGTGGTTGAATCATCACTTGTTCTTTAAGTTTGATATGAGAAAAAGTTGCTGTGAAGAATGAGTGTGTGCTTGTTTAGTAAATACTGATGCTTCTTGTCCGTATTCGTTATTATCAACACTTCACTCCATAAACCTATGGACATGTTTACCGAGCTCAGTATTTGCTTGGGGACAAGCGAGGTCTAAGCTTGGGAGAGTTGATACGTCCATTTTGCATCACTATTTTATATCATAATTTACTGTTATTCATGGATATATTTCATAATATAATGCTATACTTATGTTATTTTACTTTATTTTGCATGTTTGATGATTGTTGATGATTTAACTGTCGGAGCCCGGAATTAGCTGGAAAAGGCACCGCCAAGATACTGTACCTCTACATCGCCAAAAATTCCAGAAAAATTCAGAGATCATTATTTTTCCAGATGACGGAAGGAGCCAGAAGGGCGATCAGAGGGGAGCCACAGAGGCGCCAGGTGGCACCTGGCCGCGGCCCACCTCTAGGTCGTGCCTAGGGCCCACCTGGAGGCCCTGGGTCGCCTCCAGCTCCCCCCTTTGACGTATATCATCCCTTTGACCTAAAAATAATCGGGGACGCTTCGAAGAAATATTCCGCCGCCGCCTCGGGGGCGGAAACCACACAGAGAGAAAAAGCTCTCCGGCAGGGAGAAATCTGCCGGGGGAATTCCTTCCCGGGGAGGGGAGATCGTCGCCATCGTCATCGTCATCATCACGGGCTTCATCGGGATCATCATCAACATCATCCTCACCGACTGCACCGTCATCCCCACGGCTCCACTCCGTTCCGCCGCTTCATCTAGGGTTATACTTGTTGTAGTTCATTGGGATCACTTTTCCGGTGTTGATTGCCTTGTGTAGTTGATGCTATTGAGTTTTATCGGTGAAATACTTTTATGACCAGATTGTTAATCATTCATTCATCACCTATGATTATGATCCATATGATGTCTTGTGAGTAGTTCGTTTAGTTCTTGAGGACATGGGGAGTCTCGTTGCAAGTAGTGAATTATGCTGAGTAATATTTAATGGTTTGATATTTAAGTTGGGGTGCTATTCTTCTAGTGGTGTTGTGTGAACGTCGACTACATGACACTTCACCTTTATGGGCCTAGGGGAATGCACTGTGTATTTAGTTTGCTTGTGAGGTGGTTGAAGGAATGACAGAAACCCGAACCCCCACCGGTAAACTAGTGCATGAGGGAGTGTAGAATCTCAGAGTTTAAGGCTGTGGTTAGTTAATTCTTAAATACTTCTTTGCATTTGCGGATGCTTGTAGGGAAGTGTAATCACAAGTGTGTTCTAGTCCAAGTAAGGGCGGTTCATTAGCATAGGTTCACCCACACAACACTTAGCAAAACATTAAATATTAATCAGCAGTATGAAGCGAAAGTGACTTGACATAACTCCCATGTGTTCTCAGGAGCGTTTAGCCATTATAAGTAGAATCACCGGCTTGTGCTTTGTGCTAAAAAGGATTGTGCCACTTGCTGCAATAATTATTGCTCTCTTTTATTTACTCGCACTTTATTTATTTGTTATTATAAAAACCCATAAAAATCCTTCTGTTAGTGTTTGCAGTGAAACCTTGCTCGAATCTAAGAGCCAACACCTTCTGCTCCTTGTTGGGTTCGACACTCTTATTTATCGAAAGTACTGCGATAGATCCCCTATACTTGTGGGTCATCAATTACCGACTCTTTTTTTTACTTCCAGCGTTATTATGAAACCTTTGTTCGGTGCTGCAAAAAGGAAAATGCCAAAAGATGAACAAAAAATTGATAGAATTATAGAGGGGATCTATTCACAAATTTTTGAAGAGTAATACGAGCACTTCAACAAATTCAGACAAGTTGGCGCTATTTCTTGTGGGGGAACAAAGTAATGTTATTCTAGAAGATGAGATCAGTACAGAAGACAACGTCAACATGAACGCGGATGATAACAATGTGAGTGATCATGAACACATATTTAACAACGTCTCTCACTTCTCTCGTTTGATTTCTATTTCGCTAACACATATATGCTTACTTATTTATACTGAGGGGTCCAAAATCTTAGTTTTGTCCCGGATCCTCGAAATCTCAGGACCGGCCCTGTGTACACTCGTCCTCGAGCATGTAGATGATGAACATTTCGGATTTTTGAGTTTATTATCAATACATACAAAGTTAAAATTGATCATTTTTCTACTCTATGTATGATATTTCATTGTAAATAACAATGAACAATCGTCATATAAATTGGTAAATTACATAAATTTCAAGAATGCACACATTAATAAATCATGCAACGGATTATTCTTTCAAAGTAAAATGGACAATGATGCAAACTTGTGTGCAAGTGAAAGATGTGCATGCGTGAAACATAAGGAAGCTTATGCAAAAAAGGAATCATTAGCATCTTTTGTGGCACTTTTCGCTTGTGTCTAAATGTCCTAAAAATTAGATATTGCATAGTGATAAAAGTAAACATGAGGTTAACATTAGGCTTGAAACGTCTCATACTCTCTTAGGTAACTAGCCACAACAAGAATAACATGATGTCAAAATCATCTTGTTGTTCTCTTAAGGATTTGGTTAAATTTTCAATCCCGATGTCGCGGTCAATTTTAGAATAATTTTCATACACAACCTATAATATAAATCATACTTTTCTTTGCATTCACTTTTCTTGTTTTACCACCCTTAAATAACATTGGAGGGTGGGTGTCCTCATCTTTCTCTTTCATATTTTATTTCAATGAATTAGAGGGTTTGTGCCATCATCTTCCTCTTCCATATTTATTTCTATTCTAAAGGGTGGTTGCCCTATCAACTTTGCGGTTCACCCCCAACCGATTTCTCCATGAGAATTTAATCATACACAAATAAGAACATTTTGAAAGTTTAAAGATAGCACATGAAATTTTATTTGAAATGGCGATGAAATTCCATATAATAGGTTGATATGGCGGAAGAAAATATTAAAATAACTTGGTTCAAAGGGCCCAATTCATAAGCTGTATATCATGCTTAGTACGCGAAAAGCTAGCAAAGGGAGAAAATTGACCGCTAAAAGAATACAATGATGTCCATAGTACAACCATTTCCTATTGTGCAAGACAAATTATAATTCTACATTATTGAGGTAAATGAAAGTTAATACTAAATATGACAGTTTCATACTACTATGTACTCCAGAACAATAATTACACAAAGAGTAAAAATCATACTTTTCCATGTAAGTATTTTTTTCCTTCCCTTTTTTGGTGCATCCTATTTCACTTTTTTATTTCAGTATGTTATCGTTATTGAAAAATAAACATTAAGCACATATAATGATGGTGGAATTATTCCTTGTATACTCATTTTTTAGTAGATTAATCTTTTTATAACCTATTATTCACCCCATCTAGTCGTATATCTTGATCCTTCAACTTGCCGTGGAGGACAATGATGGTACCCAGATTCAAAACCTTTCTTGAGGTGTATCAGAGTATTGAAGACATGGGTTCACATACTCGACTTTGTAAAGTTCTCATTGAGCAAACAAATATATATTTGGGAGATAGTTATTTTCTATTTGTTCATATCTATTCGTATATTCATGTTTCATTCAGGCCATTTGTTGCATTCGGTACCCTTTTTAAAAGTTTAGCACAAAATGAACGGGAATTTAAAATATTTCACAATTTTACCTCTTTTCATGATGTCTCCACCTAGGATTTTATGCTAGGTAGCACGATGTATTGGTTAAGGGCGTCATTTTACCATGTTAAACATGTGCTACACACGCATCACGTCTTGGGCTGGGCGTGGTGCTTACTACTGTGGGTTGCCATTTAGGGTCCGTTCGGTTCACGGGAAAAACGAAGGAAAACCACAGGTTTCAGTTCCTTTGGAAAAAATTCCCTTGGTGGCGTTCGTTTCGAAGGAAACTCCACTGTCGATTCCTTTGGAAAGTTTCCCTAGCCTGTACTTTTTGGAGGAATTGAAACATCTACCCAAACCAAATGTTTGGCGGAGTCCCGAGGCAAAACTCCGCCATTCACCTAACCTGTGGGGTCCTTTGTTACACATACTCGGAGAGAGAGAGCTGTCATGCATAGGAAACACTGATGAACCTGCATTCTGGTTGTGAAGATGCGTATTTTAGCACAATAAAATATTCGATCGATCCAGTAGTACCGAACGCTCAGGCCTCTATACTTTCCTTCGTTTTCTATTCCTCCGTTTTGCACCTGCTGCCTTTCCCTATTCCTTTGGAGTTTTCTGTTCCTACGTTTTCTGTTCCTGCATACCGAACGGAGCCTTAGGGTTTGTCAACATGATGGCATAACACTTTTGATCAAGACGTCATGCTTAAGTGTGGACCCATGAAAAATGTTGAGATCTTTAAATTAGGTTCTTTTTTTAGGGAAAAAATTGGTTCATTTTGTGGTAAACTATTGTTCGTTTTTGGCTGGTTCAGCCTAGGTGCCTAACTCGAGGGTCCACCGACAAGAACAACGGCTCGTTATTTTCCTGGTCTAATCTGCCGGGCCCACACCGCCTCGTGGGTCCGCACACTCCACACCTTGCGGCCTCTCCAACCCGTCAGATCAACGGGCAAACGCATCAGGAGCCGTCCATTTCCGCAACACCGCGGCAACCAGCAGAGCACTGGTCTCCAGTCCGCAACGGGAGGAGAGGCGTCGCCACTCGCCCGCATAACCGGCGAGCGAAACGCGCACGGCGGCACGGGAGAACGAATCGAACGGGGCGTCGGAGACGACGGGGGAGAGGGCGCGCGCCGGGAGCGGAGGAGGAGGATGGAGACGGGGGCGTTCTCCGCGGCGGCGCCGTATCAGGCCGCCGGGCTGGGTCTGGGAGGCGGCGGGGCGGTGGACGAGCAGCAGGCGGCGGGGGTGGGGATCCTGCTGCAGATATCCATGCTCGTGCTCTCCTTCGTGCTCGGACACCTCCTCCGCCGCCGCAAGTTCTACTACCTTCCAGAAGCCAGCGCATCCCTCCTCATTGGTACATTCCCTCGCACTGATCCCTCCGCCCTCGATCCTCAGACTTCAGAGGCTGGAAGCTCGAAATGCCGATCATTGGCAACTAGATAGGGGTTCTAGTCAACCGATCGAAGGTGTATTTGCGATCGTTGTGGAGACATTCGTGTTGATTTTCTGATCCCGTGCCATTTATTTGTTGGTGAGACGGAGCTGATTTGTTCAGGAATCGGGGTTGTTCAGTGACGCGACCCAGTGTTTTGTGGCGAGCGCCGAGCGGTGATGATTGCGAAGACGAATTCGAGTACGCATTTTATTTAGACTTTCGAATACGTGGATTAGCTGAACAAATTAAGATGCACACGCTACTGTCTACTTCTGACAGTGTTCATCTTTATTGCTGTGAGTGAGTGTGATTCAGTTGGTTGTAACTGTGTCACTTCCTGATTTATTCAATTTTTTTTTGCGAATGCGATTTATTCAAATCTACGACGGGTTATGTAATTTTTGTTTATTTTAGCCGTGCTTTAATTAGGATTGCTGGTTGGGATATCTCTCACAGAAAGTATTTATAGAGTAAACCTATGAAATGGATTTCCGTAGATAGTTAATTATATGTGAAATTGTAGTACTGACAAGTGCAAAGTACACATATGGTATACCTAGAGTATCTTGAACCAAAGCGGTAATTTGTTATACATATTAGTTTTCAGAGATACATTGAATATCATGTAATTAAACCGTTGTTTTGTAATTGTTTAATACTTTTTATATCAGGGATGATTGTTGGAGGGTTTGCTAACATATTAAACTCTCAGAAAAGTACCAGGTATATACTCAAATCTCTTTATTCGTTGTTCCGGTTGAAGAAAGATATCTGGCAAATTATCATAATATTGTTAATTTTGTGCAGTCTTTGATGTTTGTTTACTTCCTATGTTAATTCAGGCGATGGTTCAATTTTCGGGAGGACTTCTTCCTTCTCTTCTTACTTCCTCCAATTATATTATATCCTTTACTGTATGCCAATTTTGTTTCTAAATTATTTTTTGAGAAGTTTGACATGTTTTACTTGACTGCACCTTACTCAGTCGGGATTTAACTTAGCACCAGTAAGTATTGAATTATTAAGGCCCGTAGTTCCCTAATGTTCCATCAGTTGCAGGCTCACACCTAAACATATCAAATTTTGTTTCTGGCAGAAACCCTTTTTTTCAAACTTTGGTGCTATCATAACTTTCGCAATCCTGGGAACCTTCATTGCTTCCATAGTTACGGGGCTTCTAGTGTAAGAAACCATATTCTGTTGCCTCTTTGCATATTTCTTCCAATTCCCTTCGCCAATAAGCATCTAATGTTGGGGTTTACCTTTCTTGCAGCTATCTTGGTGGGTTAATATACATTATCTATAGGTTGCCTCTGGTCGAATGTATGATGTTTGGTGCTCTTGTGTCAGCAACAGATCCTGTAACCGTGCTGTCTATATTTCAGGTTTATGCCATCTCTTGATATACTAACATGTGCAAGTTTAGTTACTGTTATCTCAAAAGAAACGATTACATATTCTTCGTGGAATTGCAGGAACTTGGCACCGATGTGAACCTATATGCTCTTGTTTTTGGAGAATCTGTTCTAAATGATGCTGTATGTATAATTACTTTTCTACTTAAAACATGTTTTTAAATATTTTCTACTGATACTCACGTATTGCTTGGTCTCTACCTATGTTTTGACAATTAAGGTGGCTATATCCTTGTACAGGTGAGGATGTTATTCCTGAGATTTTGTTTATGTGCTTCCTCATAATCATGCTTTAAGTATCTTATTTCTTCAGGACCATGGCATCTATGAGGACGAATTCTCCTGGACAGAATTTTGTCCTAGTTATCTTAAGGTTTCTTGAGAACTTTGTTGGTTCAATGTCATCAGGTAATGCAATTCCAGTTCTTCAAAACTGCTTAACCTCCTGCTTTTATTTTTGATTGTATACAAAATTTATCTATTCTTTCTACATTTCATATTTCAACTCCCTTTTTGCTGTGCAGGAATTGGAGTTGGGCTTATCTCTGCTCTCATATCCTTTACATTGCCTTCTGTTCAATTAATAGGGACCTACTTTTTGATAACATTGTTATTATTTTGTTAATGTGATTCATGCAAGTAACATGGTTTCAGTTAGTAACCCATCTATAACAACATATAGCTGAAACTGTTAGGTAGTATTATAAATATAGCAATATAGCATACGAGTCTGCAGGTATCTGGACAGTTTTTTCTGGTTTCTGAGTGTAACTCAGCATGACGCCATTTATTCCGCTAAGATTACCTTAAAATGTTACGCTTATAATGAAAAAAAATGCGCAAGTCGCTGGAAAAAATACAAAAGGCCAGAACCTAGATTACGTCCATCAAATAGAAATGTGTAGGTCTTCCTTAACCATCCAAAGTAAAATATTTCTGTAGGATCATCAGGTAGAACAATGTATCGATATATGCCATGATGATGATCTTTATGGGTCTAGAAAGAAATGTAAAAGCTCATATTTTGTAAATTATCAACAATATAGAACTGCACACTGGTAGATCTTTCTTGTTCTCATTTGTATTGTGTTGTCTAGCCATGCATGCATGAACTCCTTAATTCTGTCAAACCTCTTCAAGTACGCAGAACTTGGTGTCGAGAAGTAAGTAAGATCTAACACATCTAATTTTCCAAAACTAGAGTTCACCGTAAGTGCAACTAAATTTCTTAATTTTGAATTGCAGCCTTCATAATCTGGAGAGTTGCCTGTTTGTGCTTTTCCCTTACTTCTCGTAAGTCTTAAGCCTATCTACTTTGAAATATGTTTCAGTTTCTTATGTCATTCATAGATTTCTATTAGTAACTGCTGTTTGTGTTAGGTACATGTTAGCTGAAGGCCTTGGCCTGTCCGGCATTGTTTCTATTCTGTTTACCGGCATTGTAAGTTTTAATGTGGAGTACTGAATTTCTTCATGGACTGTAACACGCAAAATCCTAGATCAGTAACTAAGTTTAATTTAGTGGGATTATAAAACCTCAGACAAAGATGCTTATATGAAATTAAAGTTTTATTTCAGGTGATGAAGAGATATACATTCTATAACTTATCAGAAGATTCTCAGCGTTTTACTGCTCGTTTTTTCCATTTGCTTTCATCACTAGCAGAAGCATTCATGTAAGTCAGATTCTAATCGTGACATGTTTATCTAAACTAATTCAGTAACATTCATCACTAGCAGAAGCATTCACGTTTAACTAAACCAATTGCGACATGTTTAACTAAGCTGGTTATTCTTGTAAACAGATTCATATACATGGGGTTCAATATTGCAATGGAACGTCAAAGCTGGTCTCATATTGGATTCATATTTTTCTCAATTGTATCCTTCTTTGATTCTGTACCAATATGTTGAAATCCGTTATTGTTTTTGTTTCCTTAATTTTTTATTTGTCAACTAATGCAGGTCTTCATATTAGTTGCAAGGTACCATCCGATGAACTGATATCTATATTATTTCATTGTTTGTGTGGGTGTGTGACGTGTCAAACCTGGTTGCTGAATGTTTGGATAATTTTCGAGAAAACGCAAAAGACTTTTGCGTTTCTTTTCATTGCAATAGCCCTTCAAATGTTTGGATAATGTTTATATAGTATTCCATTTATCATGCTATTTAGTCTGTTTGTCACCTAACTAGTTTTCTCTCCTCTCGTTTGAAGGGCTGCAAATGTCTTCTCTTGTGCATACATATTAAATTTGGCACGACCACCTCATTCCCAAATACCTAGGCAATATCAGCTGGCCCTCTGGTATAGTGGTATGTATTGTCGTTAAACATGCTCATTAAATAAATAATAATGCTCATCAAATAAATAAGTTCAACTTGAGGTACTCGATATTGATGCTTCCTTTCAGGACTTAGAGGAGCTATGGCTTTTGCCCTAGCTCTTCAGTCAGTTCATGATCTTCCTGAAGGACACGGCGAGACAATTTTAACCGCTACCACATCTATTGTCGTTCTCACTGTAAGTTGCTGCATGTAGTTCTTTAGGATTTCTCTAAAGCATCCTACATAATTTTTTTGGTGCAACATCCCAGGTACTTCTGATTGGAGGTTCAACTGGAACAATGCTTGAAGCCCTACAAGTAGTCGGGGATAGTAACCGTTACCGACACCCGTACGAGGCAAGTGCCTTTGCAGTGTTCAACAGCAACAGATAGTTGGGTGCCAAGTGCATGATATGGCGTCCAAAGTTCGCCGGAGTTAATGTTCCTTAAAAAAATCAATTAACGTGTTTCTCTGTATGTGGCCATTTAGTTCTTACATAGTTTTGTTCTTTTTGTTGTGACATCATAAGTTCATAACCTTAGAGCCAAATCGTACTAAAAAGAAGGAAGATATGTACTCCTTATCAGGTCAGTGCATAGCCTGCTATTTGTTCCCATAAAATGATGATCCGTAAACTGCAGCTGAGTTCATTTTTGGCACTTATAGCTGGACCATGGAATATTGGAATGTGAAATGCACTTCCACTGTTTAATTGTATTTGTCCTTGTATATTTATAAGAAAATACTGGTGGTTTATGTTTACGGACAGCTTACGTGCTAAATGCAGGAGAACTTTGATGAGAACAATGCTGGTTATGAGGAAGGAACATCTACTCCGAGCAAATTCCAACTGAAACTCAGAGAACTCCGGAGAAGGTACCTGATCTTGAAACTGTGCTGCTTGTTGAACTCGCTTTCTTCTTCAAGGAGTTCCAATTCTTTGGATACCAAGTTTTGCATAGTGGCAACCTGTCACTACTTCTTGGCTGAAGTGGATTGAAATATTTTGTCATCTCTATCCAATATAATGCCACATGAGTTCTTTCGTACAGAATTTCATCATGTTGGATTGTTGGTGTTGATGACCTTCTCTAATATTTCTTGCTGTTGCATTGAAGCAGCAGCTTTCTAATCAAGTTTTCTTTTCGTCATGCAGCACCTCCTCTTTTGCTTTATTGGACAGGAACTATCTCACTCCCATTTTTACCTCTCAACATGAGGACGATAGTGATGACGATGACAATGATGTTCCTGGTAAGAGACATATCCTTACTTTATATTTCTTATGTAACTAAATGTCATGTGAAAGTGACCCTAAAGTTGCAATCTGTGAATTTGGTTTGTAAAAGTTAAAAATAAATGTCCAGATAATTTTTCATAATACGGGAGGGCATTTTCTACGTCCATGCAATATTTAAGTGTCAAACTCAATCTCATTTGCGAGATACAGAAAAATTCGAATGCTCGGTATTGTTATTCATTGTACTATTCAGTATTCACTAAGGATTTGTCCTTTTCGTATATATCGGAAACGATACAGGATTGATCCTTGCATCGGTATAGAACATGCCTGCCCTGTCCTACAACTACATATTATCCAAGTTTTTCTTTGGAACATTTACACAAGATTTTCACGTGATTTCCAACATCCATGTTCACCATATAATTTTAATACTCCCGTGTAATACTGCCCAAAATCAGCCGTAGTCAGGTCGCAGTCAGGTTGCAACGAGATGCTTTCCCTCCTAAAGAGGCAAAACATGACAATTGGCTCACTCTATCTCGATTCTATCCATGCTCAGTTTCTCTCTGCACATTTAGAATGCCCTTTACAAGCTTGAGTATTCCTTGTGGAGTGATTGTATGTTATTCTGGGCACAAAACAGGTGAAGCGTTGGGGATACCTGAGACTGGAAGCCCTATGAAAGCACGAAGTGACGAGTTTTCGATGGATCTGCAGAACGAAGCTCTCTGAGTGGGCCACCAGCCATTTGTAGAGCAGTGTATAGAGACATTAGGATAGTTCAGCATGTGTTACTAGTAAAGAGCATCATACCCAGAATTTACTAGGTATATCCTGCTTCCTTTTGTGATGACAGAGTTGGCTTGAAATTTTGTTCCCTCTTATGTAATTGCATCAGTCACGGCTTCGTCGGAGTTGATCTCGCTCTTCCGTAATCTTGTTCACTGACTGCCGGAGCATGTTGGTGTTTTGAGGCATTGTCCACTGCTTTTTCTGTGGCGTGGTACGGCTGTAGGATGAAGCAGGACGAACGTTGGTCTTTCAGCCAATCGGCCGTACTTTTGATGTTTGATTTGTGATGATGAAGTGGTGTTGATGTGCTTGCTTTACCCTGTCCCAGCTGTGAACCGTCCAATCGTGATATTAGTACGGCTCAAGGTGTCCTTGTGGGCCAGGCAGCATGGGATCTTTGTAATGCTTCGTTCGCAAGCAAGGGAATTGAAAAGACAAAAAAGACTGCTCACGTGCTGCAGATTTTGCCTTTGCGTGAATTTGACCGAAAATAACCTTGAGGCGAAAGAAATTCACGAAATAAACGTCGCGGGAAACTATTTCACGAAATAACCCTTTTGGGTAGCGCCCTATAATCAGGCGCTATACTATGCGGTGTAGCGCCTCCGTGGGAGGCGCTACACATCCTGCCAGCGTGGCGCCGGGGGGCCCACAGGCGGACATGTAGCGCCTTGAGCCGAGGCGCTATGGAGCGATGTGTAGCGCCTCAGTATCAGGCGCTACACATGTGTTAGGGTTAAGTTTGGGCCCGTGCCCAATGCTCATTCCTCCCTGGTTCTTTCCCAGTCCGAAAACCAGAGAGGGCGGCGGCGGCGGCCCATTCCCCCCCTCTCAAAATCCTCACCGAAACCTCTCCGATTCAAAAGGAAAAGCGTGGGGATTTCATCCCCAACTACTTCCCGAAGGTATTGTCACTCGATCTTATGTTTGTAGTCCACATATTGCATTCTATCTTGACTCAAGCTTAGATCCAAATCCAATGGCTATTTCATTTTGATTTACTTGTGCAAATAATGGGATGTTTGTAATACCATTACCATTAGGATAGGTATACTATTTATTGGTAAAATAGTTATAGGTCACTTATTGGTCAATGTTAGAAAATTGATTATGCATGTTTCAAAATGTATAGGTTAGTGAAATGGCCTCCTCCGAGCCTAGTGATAGGCCTCCTTGTGCTGATCAAGAATGGAGGCCACGAAAAGCGAACCGTAGCAATTTGTGGTTGGAAGGTAAAGACAAAGGGGTCAAAACTCCTACTTGTTGGTGCAATGATTCATGTATTGTGAAAGTGTGCACGGAGAATTCCGACACCAGAGGAAGAAGGTTCTTCATGTGTCCCAACTACACATGTTCTCCTGAACGTCCGAGAAATGCATATGATCGCCCACCGGTACGTTAATCACCAATTATCATGTCGCATTTACATTTCATCTCCAAAGACTAATGTATGCTTTTTTTTGTAGTCTCCCCCTCCTCTTTGTGAGTACTACACTTGGATAGATCTCGAGCAGCCCCGAGCTACCTTGGCTCTTATGGAAATTGAGCGTAGGCAGATTAGGGCTAGGTGGCTCGAGATGGAGCGTCAAGAGAAGATGGAAGAAGAGCGCAAACGTCGTGAAGAGATTCAACGCAAGAGGGAGGAGGAGAGGAAGCGCCGTGCCAAGGAGGCTCGTGAAGCGGAGAGGAGAAGGAAGCGAGAGAGGGCGGAGATCGCACGGGCTCAAGACATCCAGCGTGATAAGAAGGGAAAATGGCCCTGTGTCTTAGACATATAGTCGTTAATCTGGTCGGTAACTTGTCCGTAGAGAACTTGTCGTATTTCGGGAACTATTTGTGATTGTTGGCAACTTGTTTATGTATGAAGTGAACTATTTATGTTTGTTGGCACCTTGTTTATGTATTTCGGAAACTATTTGTGGTTGTTGGCAACTTGTCGTGCACTCCATTGTTCTGTTTGTGCTAACACATTGACTTAGTCGTTTCCCCGCTGGTTTCGCTAGAGCAGCTTTCGGCTGGTGTCTGTGGATCATAATTTTCCATAGCATAGCGCCTTAGACCAGGGCGCTACACATGCATAGCGCCTTGCCCCCGGGCGCTACACATCGACTTAGTCGTTTCCCCGCTAGTCTCGCTGGAGCAGCTCTCGGTAGCTCTCTAGTGTCCACATTTTGCATAGTGTAGCGCCTCATTCCGAGGCGCTACACTGTGCTCTATAGCGCCTTGCAGCGAGGCGCTACACATTGAAAGTTGTTAAGTCGCGCAGCGACGGCCTCCCCAACCCTAGCTCCTCATTTGACACCCGACGCGCAGAAGAAAGGGCTGGCGGCGGCTCCTCTCTCCCCCCCCCCCCCCCCTCAAATCCTCTCTCAAATACCTCAAATCTGAAGATTTATTCCGTGAATCAACATCCCTCAACTTGCTAGAGGTAATCTCTCTCATTTCCCCATGTTTGAACCAATAGAATTTTTTTATTTGGTGGATCTATGTTCAAATCTTGGAAACCCTACAAATGGTGAATTTTATGATGTTTTTGTGTAAGAATTGTTAATATGGTTGGTGCATTGGTCAAATGGTGGCTTGTATGATGTCTAGGGTTAGGGTTATTACTATGGTAGGGTTAGGTTTTTGTTATGTTAGGGTTAGGATGCTAGTTAGGTTATGAATATGTGTTACTAGTGTTTGATTTAACTTTCTACGATATGATTGTTATTATTTTAGGAATGTCGGAATTGTTCATGTTCATCATGTGGACAAAGACGCCTTTTTAAAGGGCAATATGGAACCAGATCTGGAAGAGGTAGACTTGGTGTTTGAGCGTAGCCCTAACTATGCCGAGGTTTTGAATCAAGTGAGGATTGAGTTGAATTGGAGAAAGATCAAAATCATGTGATCGACTGATGTAAATAAAGATACTAACCTGCTCAGGGGTAAGCGCATCAAACTCGTTGATGTACTGCTTGTACATGGTATTGATGTCGCTGTTAGCCTCCGATACTACGTCCCACCTATATGCCCAAGTGGGACGCCGTAGAGGGTGATCCCCGTAGTCGTCCCAAGGAAGGTACCCCACCCCTCGCGGACGTCCAATTGGGAATCGTTCCCAGCTCCAGATCGACAATAGAACCATAGGACCCCCAATTCCACACTTGCCCGCTCGACGACAAGCATCATCCAACTGCACGTAAAGGGAAACAAGGTTAAATTAAAACATGTTTTAAATGGAAATGTATGAATAAGTTAAAGCCGACCAACTAATTACCTGCCGGTATAGGTAGGCAAGTGCAGCAGAACCCCAGCTCCATTTGGAGTCAAAGACGGTCAACGCCTTTAGCCACATCCACTGTGCGGTAATTCCACCGCTATCGGCAAACAGAGTCCGAGAGATAACGTACCACACGTACACGCGAGCATACGTCTGTATCACGTCATCATCGGGCAATGCACGAAGTTCTGTACTATCCAAACATAAGTAGCGCTGGCTGGGACTCTGTCTTTACTCTTGTCTTCGGGCTCCTTAGGAGCCATACCAATAAGGGCCTGCATCTGCGCGCGCCACCCTTCAGAATCTGTGCTCATGCACAAAGGCTTCCCCTCGATAGGAAGTCCAAGGATCATGGAAACATCCTGTAGGGTGACTGTCATCTCGCCGGTCCGAAGGTGGAAAGTGTGCGTCTCCGGCCTCCACCGGTCGACAAGAGCCGTGACTGCGGGCGGGTTAAGGTTTGGGGTCGACCGGCTAACCAGCTGGATGAACGGGAGGAGGCCCAGCTTCTCGATGTACTCAGTGTACCGCTCATTGTACGGCATATCACCCGACGACGCCCCATGAGACCGAATCTTCAACGGTACAAGCTCCTGCAAATAGACAAATAAATTTATTACAACATTATCTTCTACCAAGCAATAGAAATTAATACATACAAGGGTAAAACTAATTTTATTACCTCTCCCTTCTCCGCCATCAAATAGGCCCGGTGTTGAACATCGTAGTGATTATCTAGTAACCACACCATCCTACATATTCGAAACAATAGGTTCAACACACAATGTTTAACGGAAAATAGTAACAATACCATCCTACTAGCCTAATGATATGGCCTAATTGAGAAGATAATTGAACGCTACGGCCTAATGATATGCATTGCAACTATGCCATATTGTTGATGTTTTACAAACGATGAACAACAATCCTACGTTTTCCAACTATCACACTAACAAACTAACATCATCATGTGGAAATAGTGAGGATTTCCATACAATCTGAAAAATTTACCAATACATACTATGCCTATCCTAATGCTAAAGATATTACAAACATGTCATTCTTCCATAAGACAATCAAATAGGCAATACATTTGCATCCAAATATACTAATTTGGGAGTGAAACATATAGATCAAATAATTGCAAATAAATTCGGGACTGAACCCATACCTTGCTCTTAGGGGTTCGGTGGGGAGGAGCTCGGTGTGGAGAGGTGGACGGGCGGAGGAGCTCTGTGGGGGGGGGGGGGGGGGGGGGAGGAGCACGGACGGAGCAGCTCCGTGGGGGAACGAGCAATGACGGAGCAGCTCGGTGGGGGGGGGGGGGGGGGGTGAGGAGCACGAGCGGAGCAGCTCGGTGGGGAAGAGGAGCACGAGCGGAGCAGGAGCTCAGAGGAGGACCACGGGCCGGCGGCGGCGTGGTGGGGAGGAGCTCGGTGGGGAGCAGCTCGGTGGGGAGGCGGTGGGGAGGAGGACCACGGGCCGGCGGCGTGGTGGGGAGCAACTCGGTGGGGAGGAGGACCACGGGCCGCCGGCGGCGGCTTACCCTAACGCGCCCGTGCTCCTCAGTGTGGGGAGTGGCCACTGGGGCCGGAGGTGGGCGTCGCGCGGCTTAAGGATGCGGAGCATAGCGCCTTCCTACAAGGCGCTACAAATCCGAAGCATAGCGCCTTTTACCAAGGCGCTACACTACCACGGGTGGGGCCCTCAGACGCCACGCTGGCAGGATGTGTAGCGCCTTACGCTGAGGCGCTACACCGAAGACCATAGCGCCAGATTGTAAGGCGCTACACAAAAGGGTTATTTCGTGAAATAGTTTCAGCCAACGTTTATTTCGTGAAATTGTTTGTCTTTGTGGTTATTTTTGGTCAAATTCACTGCCTTTGCATCAAGAGCCAGGTAGGGTAGGAATAAACAAGATGCCAAAAACTGTCTGTATACTCGTGGAGGTTCTTTTTTCCACCGTTGCTACCATTAGTACCACCGCATGCCGTCCCTACATAATGTGGGTTATCCTTCAAGCGCTAGAAAATAACACAAGCTGCTCACATGAAAAAAAAGGGACAGTGTTGAGTGTCCCCCGGGGGATCCGGAGGTTTCCAACCCCGGGTCCCCGTGCTGACACGTGTCCCCTTATTCTGTTAAATAAAATCCCGCTTTTGCTACCAAGTAGCAAATAATACCCTGTTTTTTCTCCATGTAGTAAAAACGGTTCGCCCCACAAAATAAAAAAAATAAAAGACTGACTTCGCTATAGATCTCATCGTAGACCTCGCCGGAATGTTCGTAGCAATAAAAATATGCTACCATAGCAAAATCGACTTCGTCAGAAACATCGCCGGAGACCTCGCTGGAGACATCGTAGCAAAATCTTTGTACTATTGTAGCAAAACCGCTAAACGATTGTAGCAAACATATTATTACATTGTAGCAAAAATGTGTGGTACTATGATACCCACAAGTATAGGGGATCGCTGAAATCTTCGTTGGGAAGTATTACCCAAATTTATAGTTCGACTCGATGGGAACACAAGAGGCGTCACTCTCAACCACACCTGTATATCAATAACTTGCAGCAGTAATAGTGATGGCAGCAGAATGATTTAAGCAAACAAAATGAAACAACAGTATTAAACAAAGGTTTTCCAGTTTTCACCGGAAAAGTGAAAGTGTAACTCAGAGATTTAAACGTAGGCATGAGGTGACAGCGGGGTGTTGCATGAATAAGATTGATCATATAATAAGATTCATATAGCAATAGGACTTATCTCTAACTCCGATATATGTAGGTATGTGTTCCATAATTAGTTGTGCGCACTAACCAAGAGAATTTGCACAACATCTATTGTCCTACCTGCCCGTTTCACCGGGGCCAACTTGGAACTACAGGTAATTAAGGTCTACCCTTTCGAATAGCCCGGAACAATGCACTAACACTTCATAAACACATAGAATCCTCAAACTAAAACATCTCCCCATTGTTTTCCCTATATGTCACGTTTAGGGTTCACATGTTCAACATAATAGCAGGTGATACACTTTGCAGATAAATACCAACTCAATTATATGATAGGGCAAAATAAGTTCAGTACTGAAATCATGCCACTCGGGCCCTAGTAGCAAGCATTAAACATAGCATAAGTGCATCAACACAATACAAAAATATCCTCAAGATAAACCCCTAAGATCTCGGACAACGGGTATCATTACATGATCAATCTCATCCAATCCCCATCCACCTCATGTGCCTACAGCAGACTACTCACACATGGTGATGGTGAGGGAACTCAGATCATGGTCGATGGATATGAAGGCGGTGAAGATGGCGGTGAAGACGGCCTCCGGATCCCTCCCCCGGGGGAGAAATCCTGGATCAATCTGACTCCGAAATGAAGATCGTGGTGGCGGCGGTGCTCTGTTTCGCGAATCGACCTCTCCTCCTAGGTCAGCCACTTTTTCATATATATGAGGGGGTATGCGAAAGCCGAAGGAGAGGCGGTGCTCGAGGCGCCAGATAGGTGGGCCCACGCGGCCAAGGAATCTGGCCGTGTGGGGCCCCCTCTTTTGGCCCTCGGACGCTTCCTCGTGTCCATCTTTTGCACAATGCCCTTCTTTTCCATAAAAATTGACGTGGTATTTTTCTCCGATTTAATTTCCTGCAAAAACAACCAGAAAAGAGACTTTGCTAAAAACAGCGTCAGATTCAGCAGTTTTATTCAAATATGGGAGGATTCCGGAGCAAATTATGAAGCAAAGTGCTTGGAAAAGTAGATGCATTTTAGGTGCATCAGCTCCCCCAAGCTTAGCTCGTTGTTTGTCCTCGAACAACTCAAACATAGTACAGAAGCGATGAAAAGACTTTGACAAGAACTTTGCATTGCATATGTAACACCGTTTAATACCAACAAGTATTCACAACATAACTTCCATGACAAATAACAAAATGCTAGCAAAGGTGCATCTAACCAGTGTTAAAGCGTTTATATTTGCTGCAAGAGAAATAACATGAAGTGTCAACACTTGGATGAGTTTGGCCAACTGTAAAAATAAACAAAGTTTCTTGCATTGCTTTTGATTGAATCATGTCAAGATTTTTGAGATCTTTTGATTCTTTCTTTTATTAACTAGTGAACTCATTGGGCTTACAAACCTGCCCTCAGTTTTATCAATCCATTTGATGTTCCCTATTATGACTCATGTGCTTGACCAACTAATGGTTGAGAGCCTCATGCCCACGGTGTTACTCAATTTGGGCTACCAAGCAAGTTCAAGTTAAATCATTGTAAAAATAGCGTCATAAAGAGGATCAACTGGGGTACCTCTTGTCCCAGGACATGGAACAAACCCATGTCAAAATGACAAGACAAACAAACATAATGAACAATCTCAACACCCTTTTTATTTACTATTGATATAGCTTTTTATTATGAGGTGCATCACTGAAGGTTCACAATAGCATGTAAGTAAATTTCCACCATAAATGATGCATTGCTTAGATTAGCGGCCCAGGTGTCTCTCTAGACATTTATACAAACTTGTTAAACTTACTTAGTTTCCACATTTATTTGGCACCATGATAAGCATCCATAAACACAAGTGCATGATATCAACTAAATGTAATTTAGTGTAATGTTGAAAGCTTTCTATGTGGCAGCACATATAAGTTAACTCCCAGCCCCTGAGCTTGTCAAGCATATGACTTTATATTTAACATTTGAAAAACTCTTTTACTTTCTCTTGGGTTGGCAAGTTTAGCAAGCACAATGGAATGCGTAGACCTTTGTTTAGAGCCACAATTACTCAATCCACAGCTAAGTGTTGTCACTAAATAATATCTCCCTTGCATCATCATATAACATACTAGAACATGGAGAAGATAAACATTTGCTACCACTTTCCTAGATATTAAAGAAACTATGATGTGCGCACTTGCTGTTATTACAAAGTCCACATAAGCACGACAAAGGTGTCATACCTTTCATCCATTTCATGCACATCAACTCATCATCGTTGTTCTCCTCTCCCAACTTGAACTGCGCAATAAAAACTCAAATCTGCCATAAAACGTTACTGCATACAGAGCCGTGTTTGCCCTACCTAAACACCTCAGAAAAATCTCATATTTTTCAGGAGTGTAGGTTATGGAAAGTTGCAGTAGTGGTTAAAATTTCAGATCAATCGGAGTTACGTAAAAAATATGGAAAATAAAACAGTGAGCAGATTTCAGCAATTCCTGCACCTCTGTTTTTGCGTTGGTTTCAAGAAAACGAAAATATTTTTCTTCTTTTTGATTTTGAGATGCATAAAGTAAATAACCAGAAGTAAATAAGCAAAAGAAACAAATGAAATATTTTTATGTGGTTTTTTTTATTTTCAGAACAAGAAACTAAAACATAACAAGATAAAAGTGATATAAAACAACGAAATGAAAGGGAGAGAAGTACTCCCCCAAGCTTGCGCGATCAAGCTAGTATACCGGAGGGTAACCGTACCCACCACTTCCATCTACAGGGAAGTACCCATAATGGTAGCCTTGCATTCCTGGATTTTGGGCTCCTCTTGAGGTTGCACTTCTTGCACTATCCACTTTAGGGTAGTCCTGTCAAAAATGTCAGCATGAGGGAGCCTAATGGACACATTTTGTCAATTAGAATTCTTATAGCTATACATATAATGATCCTCATACCTTTCACTCATTTCCATGCGAGAAGTCAAAGTAAAATTAAGTAAATTAGGCTCTCTCACAAGCCTACCAATGTCATCACCAAAACCCCTCTATTCCTTAATGTGCTCATATACTAAAGTAGCAATGGCACCAGTATAAATATGAGTGTAATCAGTATTATTCCTTATCACAGCCAAGTGTAAAGTCCTAGCAAGAATTACTCTCAAGTTATACTCACACGTTGTTCCCTCTTTTGCACATTTAAGTAAATAAACCATGGGTCCAGTGCAAGCAGAAGTGTTATCTCTAGCAAGAAATCCTCTTGCAAGGAACAAAGCAAAGTATCTCAAACCGGGGTGTTGTATGTGAGTGAATTTACCCCTATTGAGTATCTCAAACCGGTATTAAAACCTAACTATTGTATTATCGGTTTTCATTGGCAATGAAAAATGGGAACCTTTGGCTCTTTTCCTCGAAAAAATATTTGCATTATTGAAAAATCATACCATGTTGTTGGATGACATGGAAGTATTGAATTTCTTAAAATTCCCACGGATAGATATGACTCTAGGTGTGAATTTGGCAGGAACCGCATCACGTAGGGAGGTTTGGAATTGGAAACAACCGAGACTCCTTTGTCTTTTTTGGAAACAGATTCCTTTGTCTTTCTTGCATTCCAAGTTCAAATATACCAAAAGGGTCTCTTTCATCGACACCACAATGGAAAACACAGTCCCGGTGGGCCACGAATAACCAAAGGCCGATCATCATCCCAAAAATCACCGCGACCTACCCGCGAAGCCCACCAGCACCACCCGCAGCGACTCGTCAACGTGCGCGCACCGGCCTCTCCGGCTTCCAGGCCCATGTAGAACCTTCGAGAACCACTCGACTCACATAAATAGGCTCCCACCCCCACGTTCTCTCGTCCTCTCAAAACCCCTCCTAACCCTAGCCGCCTCCTGCACGCTTCTCCTCCCACCTCGAGCAGCTCAGGAACGCGCGCGCCGCTCGCCATGGCGTCGGAGACCGAGACCTTCGCCTTCCAGGCCGAGATCAACCAGCTCCTCTCCCTCATCATCAACACCTTCTACTCCAACAAGGAGATCTTCCTCCGGAGCTCATCTCCAACTCCTCCGATGTAAGCGCACCTCCTAATCCCTACCCCTGCTCTTCGCTATTTTTTTTACACCGTGATCCGCGAGTACGATGCCATCTGACCACAGAGTAGACCAGTAGTTTTCGCTAGTTTTTCAAATCTATGGTGCTAGATCCGTTGACCCGCGGTTCGATTCGTAGCGTGCGAGATGCGTCCATAGATCTGTGTTCATGTGCTGACGTAGTGTGTTCTGTCGGTGTGATTTTCGCAGGCCTTGGACAAGATCAGGTTCGAGAGCCTCACGGACAAGAGCAAGCTCGATGCGCAGCCGGAGCTGTTCATCCACATCATCCCCGACAAGGCCAACAGCACGCTCACGATCGTCGACAGCGGCATTGGCATGACCAAGTCGGACCTGGTCAACAACCTCGGCACCATTGCCAGGTCTGGGACCAAGGAGTTCATGGAGGCCCTCGCGGCCGGCGCTGATGTGTCCATGATTGGGCAGTTCGGTGTTGGTTTCTACTCTGCTTACCTTGTGGCCGAGAAGGTCATCGTGACCACCAAGCACAACGATGACGAGCAGTACGTCTGGGAGTCCCAGGCCGGTGGATCCTTCACCGTTGCTCGTGACACCTCTGGTGAGCAGCTCGGCCGTGGTACCAAGATGGTCCTCTACCTCAAGGACGACCAGGTATGAAGTCAAGTCTTCTTATACTGTGATTGACGTACTGTCCTCCTTTTATATGTTGTTTGTGCGTAGTTTACCTGCATTATTAAACAGCTGTAGATGTGCTTATGCTTGATCTAAACTGTATGGTTTGTGGCCTGTAGATCATTTAATTTAGGTAGATGTTTGGTGTATCACGCGTCCTAGTTTGAGATAATTGAATGACTCTCTTAGCCACTCCATCCCCGGATGCAGCACACCACACGTTATTTTTTTGATTAGTGTAATTTATGAATATTTTGACCTCTTCTAGTGCTCCTTAAATCTGTTGATAGTAGTGCCAACCTCTGTGCTGCCATTGATATTAGCATTATTTAAAAAGCTTACTCCAGATTTGGACTAGTAGTCCATTCAAATATGGCAATGCGAGATTCCAAACAAAGTACTGTATTATATGTTTACAACGTCTTATTATTGGCGCACTTGCCTTAACTTAGGAATATAAAGTTATTATATACAACTTGACTGGGTAAACAGGACAAATGAAGTTGGTGATAATTGGTTTCCACTTGTATAAGATGACCATGCGATTTAAATTGGTTATATGCTTATGTGATTGCACTGTAATACTCTTGTACGTCATAGAGCAATTTGTTAACTGTTTTGTATGTTAATTTGACCTTACAGTTCCTTTATGAATGCATGAACAGTTAGTTAACTTATGTTACAGTTGTTTCTGGTTCTTGCAACTGAATTTCTAGTTGGTTTCATAACTATGTTGCATAGATTTAACAATTGTGGCATGATTTAATGGAATTTTCTTTGCAAGTCACTTGTTGCTCACCTTGTACCCTTTAGCTATTGATAATGTTAGTGCACAGTTAATCGTATGAAATCTGCTTCATAATTTCACTTGTTGTCTTTAGTATATTACCTTCTTTATTCTCATGATAAGTGCTGTCCTAGCTTAGGTATTATCTATTTTGTTTTTTTATTCTGTTGTTCTGATTGAACCATTCTTCTTTTAGATGGAGTACCTTGAAGAGCGCCGCATCAAGGATCTCGTCAAGAAGCATTCTGAGTTTATCAGCTACCCTATCTCCCTGTGGACTGAGAAGACCACAGAGAAGGAAATTTCTGATGACGAGGATGAAGAGGAGAAGAAGGATACCGAGGAGGGCAAGGTTGAGGATGTTGATGAGGAGAAGGAGGAGAAGGAAAAGAAGAAGAAGAAGATCAAGGAAGTCTCCCATGAGTGGAATTTGGTCAACAAGCAGAAGCCTATCTGGATGAGGAAGCCAGAGGAGATCAACAAGGAAGAGTATGCTGCTTTCTACAAGAGCTTGACAAATGACTGGGAGGAGCATTTGGCTGTCAAGCACTTCTCTGTGGAGGGTCAGCTCGAGTTCAAGGCTGTCCTGTTTGTGCCCAAGAGGGCTCCCTTTGACCTCTTTGACAACAAGAAGAAGGCCAACAACATCAAGCTGTATGTGCGCCGTGTCTTCATCATGGACAACTGTGAGGAGTTGATCCCTGAGTACCTGAGCTTTGTCAAGGGCATTGTTGACTCTGAGGACCTTCCCCTCAACATCTCCCGTGAGACTCTCCAGCAGAACAAGATCCTCAAGGTCATCAGGAAGAACCTTGTCAAGAAGTGCATTGAGCTCTTCTTTGAGATTGCTGAAAACAAGGAGGACTACAACAAGTTCTACGAGGCCTTCTCCAAGAACCTCAAGCTCGGAATCCATGAGGACTCTCAGAACAGGACCAAGATTGCTGAGCTCCTGAGGTACCACTCTACCAAGAGTGGTGATGAGCTGACGAGCCTCAAGGACTACGTGACCAGGATGAAGGAGGGCCAGAACGAGATCTACTACATCACTGGTGAGAGCAAGAAGGCTGTTGAGAACTCTCCCTTCCTGGAGAAGCTGAGGAAGAAGGGCTATGAGGTCATCTACATGGTTGACGCCATTGATGAGTATGCTATTGGCCAGCTCAAGGAGTTCGAGGGCAAGAAGCTTGTGTCTGCCACCAAGGAGGGTCTGAAGCTTGATGAGAGCGAAGATGAGAAGAAGAAGCAGGAGGAGCTCAAGGAGAAGTTCGAGGGCCTGTGCAAGGTCATCAAGGAGGTGCTGGGTGACAAGGTTGAGAAGGTGATTGTCTCTGACCGCGTTGTGGACTCCCCGTGCTGCCTTGTGACAGGTGAGTATGGGTGGACCGCCAACATGGAGAGGATCATGAAGGCCCAGGCGCTGAGGGACTCTAGCATGGCTGGCTACATGTCTAGCAAGAAGACCATGGAGATCAACCCTGAAAACGCCATCATGGACGAGCTCCGCAAGCGCGCTGATGCTGACAAGAACGACAAATCGGTGAAGGACCTGGTGATGCTCCTCTTCGAGACCTCCCTGCTCACCTCCGGCTTCAGCCTGGAGGACCCCAACACCTTCGGCACCAGGATCCACCGCATGCTCAAGCTTGGCCTGAGCATTGATGATGATGACGAGGCCCCTGAGAATGACACCGACATGCCACCCCTGGAGGATGATGCCGGTGAGAGCAAGATGGAGGAGGTCGACTAAGGGCCACGCCAGTCTGTCGTATGCACCCGCATTGCCCTAGTTTTACCTTAGTGTCTTTCTGACTGCTGTCGGATGGTTTTGGCACGTTTAGCTGTATCGGTTTTGTCGTTTGGCTGGATAAACAGTAAGTGCTGTTAGCTATTTGTGGTACTCTGAAACAGTCGTCGTTATTCTATATGTTTAGCTATTTTTATATTATCTGCAATTACATCTTGCGTTTTGATTTGTTTTGTTTTTACATCGTCCCTCTTTTTTTTGTTTTCCTTTGTGGTCTTTTGAAAGATAAACTTTCGTAGTGAGGTTTCACGAACTCAAAACAATTGGGGTGTTTGAATTTCGTTTGCTTGTTGTGTCGCATTGCTTTCCATGCTCATATTTTGGGAGCCGAAACACTCATAAAACCAATTGAGGCCGGTCTTCGCTTTTGAACCAATTGAGGTCGGTGTAGTTTGCTTTTTAACTAGAGGTCGGTCTAGTTTGCTTTTTGACCAATTGAGGTCGGTATAGTTCGCTTTTGCAGCCTTAAGCCTCCTTTGATTCACAGGATTTCCTAAGGAATTTCATAGGATTTAGATCCTGTGGATTTTTTTCTTCCATGTGTGTTTGATTTACAGGATGGTAATTTCCCAACGCATTCTGCGCTCCTCCTCCTAGGAATTTTGTAGTGTTTTTCACATGAAAACAAACATGAGCTAAGACCTCATGGAAAATTCCTGCACCTCGTTCCTATGCACATAGGATTCCAGTGGACAGGACAAGTCAATTTTACACCATTCCTATTCCTTTATGTTTCCTACCCTCTGAATTCAAAGGAGGCCGGTTATTTGGCTTGGCAACAGACTTTCCTCAGTGCGATTGATGACCCCTGACCGGTTTGAGTACACAACAGACGAAATTTTCACTAATGACAGGCACGCTTGTTTTTGGACCTTGGTAGAACGAAATTTTCACTAATGGCAGGCACGCTTGTTTTTGGACCTTGGCAGAGGTTGCTTGATTGCTGCTACAGTCCATTTCCTCCTTTTGCAAACCAGGGATGCCATTGCCATGATTGATGATTCATTAGAGTGAGATGACAGATGATTCATTAGTCAAATAGTCAATGCGTCTGGCATGATTCCAGTGGCATACTCCACCGATGCCTTCCTGCCTGTTCGCTGCCGCATGGTATCAGGCTGGGAAGTGTCGAGCTTCCGAATAAAGGCTCCCCGTGTATCGGAAGTTTGGGTCATGAACCTAGCTCTCCAGCCTGGCAGCCACCCTCTCATTACACTGTGTAGCTTGCCTTCCGTGCACCGACGTGTTGTGTAACGCCCCAAGATCGGTACTATGCAGACTTTAGCGTTCCAGCCAAATCCGCATAATAACGATCCTAAAGGACGCCCACCAGGCATAACGTGCAGGTCGCAACACACACGTTATGCGGGTGGAATTGTGATAACATTACAACAGTTCTCGATGGAACCCACAAAAGAACATATATACAACAACGACTCACCGAGTCAAGAGCAAAGATACAATACAAAGATCCAAATAACAACGGAAGCGGGTAGCGTCCGGCTACGGACAAGAAACAAATTGGACTAAGAGCCCACCAGGCGTAACGTGCAGGTCGCAACACACACGTTATGCGGGTGGAATTGTGATAACATTACAACAGTTCTCGATGGAACCCACAAAAGAACATATATACAACAACGACTCACCGAGTCAAGAGCAAAGATACAATACAAAGATCCAAATAACAACGGAAGCGGGTAGCGTCCGGCTACGGACAAGAAACAAATTGGACTAAGAGTCCTGAAGATAAACGAAGGCACCATATCCCTGCCCAGGCCAAGCCTATCCGGAGGGATTCCCAAGCTAACGTCGTCAGACTTCAAACCTGTTGGCTGCATTGGAATAGCAGCCCCGAAGGGGTCAGTACTATAAACAGTACTGGCAAGTAATACTCACAAGATATCAAAGCTGGAATTCCGAGGAAGAGGGTTAGCGATTGAGGCGGCAGCAAGCAGCACTAATAACTTATAGAGACACGCTACCACTTCCGTCTAAAGAGACAAGGTAAGAGAGCGCATAAGGAACCAACTATACTACTCACCAAACAATACCCAGCCGATTGTTACTCCACGATCAACCCACGAGGAGCAACCCAAAGGCACGCACACGGTTGATCAAGTTTTAATCAGATTATTATTCATGTAATCTATCTTACTAGTCAAGTTATTATCATCATAAGGTGCAAGTTGTCTATGATCTTTTTAGCCAGCGCATTTCACCAAGTCGTCCATAACCGCGGACACGGCTTTTCGAAAAGATTTCACCCTGCAGGGATGCACCAATGAACCCACACGCATCGAAACTCTCGCTTAGAGGTGTACCGGTGGAGGTTTC
This sequence comes from Puccinellia tenuiflora, assembly GCA_012064385.1. Classification (NCBI taxonomy): domain Eukaryota; kingdom Viridiplantae; phylum Streptophyta; class Magnoliopsida; order Poales; family Poaceae; genus Puccinellia; species Puccinellia tenuiflora. The sequence goes on along the minus strand of QRDG01000968.1, from coordinate 95,537 downwards.
GACGCAATACTTCCCTTCTCTACAAACAAGTCCAGGGAGCCACCTAGCTAGGTCTGATCCACCTTGAGAGTCCGGCCGAAGCTTCGAGGTGGGCCTAACCGTTGCGCGCACGGCTTCGGGAGGGTAACACTCATACGATTGCCCCTCCTTCCACATGCGGTAAACGCCCATGCCGCAAGCCCTACCGTAAGTAACCACGTAACCATCATCATCTTACCTTCACATCATCATCATCGTTCGCGCGCAAATGGAAACACCCGAACTAAGTTGTGGCTTCTGGACAAGTTTGAGGATCCTGATAATAGGTTGCGGGGAGGCCCATAGAACTCCCACATGTGGTTAGTGCGCTCAGTCTTGGATCAGCGGAAAAGAACTCGGGTCCTAGGCGACACTAGCAGAACAAATCACCACGATTGGCCTTCCGCCGGTGCCTTATCTTTAATTAAGTTACTCCCATCGCAACAGAAATTAAAGATTACCATTTTAGTTGAACCTAGCTATCAGGTTATCAACAAGACTAGATAAAAGAACAAGACTGAAGCAAAGCACCTAAGCATGCACTAGGACTCGCAAGGCCAACAAGGTAAACAAACAACAGGTTAATAGGATGTGGGGGTGTGGCTATATCATGGCTGCAAGGGAAACATGCATATAGGATCGAGACACAAGCATCGATATATATATGGCTAGCAAGGAACAAAAGATAGGACGAGTGAGAAACAGAAGTCAAGCAAAGATAGCAAGGGAGTATCACTTGCCTGCAATCCGGTAGAGGTAGCAGAACCTGTCGTTGCTCACATCAACTCAACGGCCTATCCCGAAGAAGCAACAAACACTGGCAACGAAAAAGATGCATTTTACTCTACGGCAAAAGAAGCGGCATGTTGATGACATGATGTTTGACAAATTAAATGTTGTCCAATTTTATTCCCTAACACATGGCAAAGCATTTTAAATGGGATCGATGCACAATATAGATGCACCGGACAAATCCCATAATTAAATTGATTTAATTCCACTAAATGGATAAAGGTGCGATGTTAATTAAGCATGCATGATTTTATAAGATACGGATATATATGGCATATAGGGGTTTAGGGTTGCGGTCACACATCGGATTCGGGGAACTTCGGATTCGGAAGCCACCGTCTTCGGGTCGGAGAGGAAGTAGTCGATGTAGTCGAAGTAGTCGTTCGTCCGGAGTCGAAGTAGTCGAGGTAGTCGACGTCGTGGAAGTAGTCGTACTCGGGTCGTCGTCGTGGCGGTCCTTGGCGTTCCGGGCTTCGGGGTCGACGGGGTTCACGGCATCGGGGTACTCGGTCTTCACGGTGCTTCACGACGGGGAAACGAAGAACTTGGCGTCAGGAAAGACTTCACGACGGGAACTACCGGGAACCGGCATCGGGAACGGAAACGGGAACGCTTCACGTCGGGAAAACAGGGATCGGGAATCTGCATCGGGAAGGAATCGGGGAAACTTTCCCGTCGGGGACAGATTCACGACATCGGGAAACAGAAACGGGGAACCGGGAAAACGGGGACGGGAACACGGGATCGGGGAACGGTGCACGGGAACGGGGACACAAACACGACGGAAACAAACGTCGAGGAACAACGGGGACGTGCACGGCACCGAGACGGGAACGGACAGGCTGCAGCAACACGGCACCACGGGGACAGGACGGTACGAAGACGGGGACGGAGACCACAGGGAACGCCACCGGGGACAGCAGCACCAACACGATACAGGGCCTGCAACGGACATGGCCTGGATAGCAGCAGGAGGGGGGTCGCGACGGGGACGTGCAGGTCAGCTGCCCACTCCGGAAGCAGAGGGGCAGGAGGTGACGGAGGACGGCCGGCTCGAGGTCGAGCTTGGGAGGCAGGGAACGAGAGGGAGGCACGCGGGTGGTAGAGAAGAGCTCGGCGGCGGCAGAGGCACGGCGGCCGGGACTGTGGCGGTGAGCAGGGGTGGAGGACGGCCGCAGGGGGAAGAGGAGGAGGCGAAGTGGCGGGCCGACGGGGGAGACCGGAGGAGGACGGCGGCGGGGATGCTGGCGTTGGGGGGACCGAGGCGACGGCGGCCTGGCCGGCGGGAAGGGGCGCGAGCGAGGTCGAGGAGAGAAGCAGCCGGCGGCCGAGGCGCGGAAGACGGCCGGATGCGGGGGTGCTCGAGGTCGGCCGCGAGATGGAGAAGCAGGGGCGGGCCGAGGCGTGGCCAGGGGTAGGCGACGGTGGAGGTGGAGCTTGAGTGGGGCGGCGAGGATGGCGCAAGGGAGCCGGGAGGAGCACGCGCAGGGAGGGAGGAGAGGCGTGCGTGCGTGCTGGTGCGGGGATGCGACGAAAGAAGAAGAAAAGAAGAAGGAAAAGAAGAAGGAAAAGAAAACAGAGAGAGAAAGAAAAAGAAAGAAAAGAGGAAGAGGGGGAAAAAGGGAAGAGACAGATGGTGGAAGGACGATTTCGCGAAAACAAAGAAAGGGAGGTGGGTGGCTGCAAAAGGGCAGGGGGTAGGAACAGAAAACTGGCAGGGGGAATTAGGGTTTGGAGGCTAGGGTTTGCTTTGCTGGGCTTTTGGGCCTAGCTAGCTGGGCTACTCTCTCTCGCAATTCTCAAAACATTTTTATTTTGCAAATTTAATTTGGCAAATAATTTTAGAAAACGGAGACGACAGTCTCGGTAAAATATTTTTCCGACAATTTTAGAGAAATAAAAATAGGGTTTATTAAAAATAATTTTTGTTGCCAAAAATATGCGATGCGATGATGCTGACGTCATGATGATGCAAAAATAAAATAACAGGCAATTCTAATTTGGGGAAAAACCCCGGGGCATTACAACCGACACCACTAACAAGGGATCTCGCCCCGAGATCCACGCTACCGTCAGGGGGGGGGGGGAGGAGAGCAAGGTAAACTATCGAATCTTCTTCGTCGTGTTGATCTTCTCGACACCTCTAACAAGAAGTTCTTACTCATGTCGATGGCGATGTTCATCTGTTGAGATCCTTCCGAAGATCGGACCTATTAGGTAAAAGGCAATAGATCGTCCACCCACGCAGATGCTATAACCGGAAGGAAGATAAGATAGAAGATTTAAAACACATAAAGGCAAGAGGGAAATTAGAATAGTGGTAAGGAATAAACAAGAATCCTATTGAGATATTTTCAAATAGCTTTTAGTAAAATAGTTTTGACACTCTACAAACAACGACCGTTAGCTAGGGTATCCTACAGGCAGACTGGACCAAGGGGTATCGAAAAACCAGAGCTCTGATACCACTTTGTAACGCCCCAAGATCGGTACTATGCAGACTTTAGCGTTCCAGCCAAATCCGCATAATAACGATCCTAAAGGACGCCCACCAGGCATAACGTGCAGGTCGCAACACACACGTTATGCGGGTGGAATTGTGATAACATTACAACAGTTCTCGATGGAACCCACAAAAGAACATATATACAACAACGACTCACCGAGTCAAGAGCAAAGATACAATACAAAGATCCAAATAACAACGGAAGCGGGTAGCGTCCGGCTACGGACAAGAAACAAATTGGACTAAGAGTCCTGAAGATAAACGAAGGCACCATATCCCTGCCCAGGCCAAGCCGGAGGGATTCCCAAGCTAACGTCGTCAGACTTCAAACCTGTTGGCTGCATTGGAATAGCAGCCCCGAAGGGGTCAGTACTATAAACAGTACTGGCAAGTAATACTCACAAGATATCAAAGCTGGAATTCCGAGGAAGAGGGTTAGCGATTGAGGCGGCAGCAAGCAGCACTAATAACTTATAGAGACACGCTACCACTTTCGTCTAAAGAGACAAGGTAAGAGAGCGCATAAGGAACCGACTATACTACTCACCAAACAATACCCAGCCGATTGTTACTCCACGATCAACCCACGAGGAGCAACCCAAAGGCACGCACACGGTTGATCAAGTTTTAATCAGATTATTATTCATGTAATCTATCTTACTAGTCAAGTTATTATCATCATAAGGTGCAAGTTGTCTATGATCTTTTTAGCCAGCGCATTTCACCAAGTCGTCCATAACCGCGGACACGGCTTTTCGAAAAGATTTCACCCTGCAGGGATGCACCAATGAACCCACACGCATCGAAACTCTCGCTTAAAGGTGTACCGGTGGAGGTTTCGACGCAATACTTCCCGTCTCTACAAACAAGTCCAGGGAGCCACCTAGCTAGGTCTGATCCACCTTGAGAGTCCGGCCGAAGCTTCGAGGTGGGCCTAACCGTTGCGCGCACGGCTTCGGGAGGGTAACACTCATACGATTGCCCCTCCTTCCACATGCGGTAAACGCCCATGCCGCAAGCCCTACCGTAAGTAACCACGTAACCATCATCATCTTACCTTCTCATCATCATCATCGTAATACGCGCGCAAATGGAAACACCCGAACTAAGTTGTGGCTTCTGGACAAGTTTGAGGATCCGGTAATAGATTGCGGGGAGGCCCATAGAACTCCCACATGTGGTTAGTGCGCTCAGTCTTGGATCAGCGGAAAAGAACTCGGGTCCTAGGCGACACTAGCAGAACAAATCACCACGATTGGCCTTCCGCCGGTGCCTTATCTTTAATTAAGTTACTCCCATCGCAACAGAAATTAAAGATTACCATTTTAGTTGAACCTAGCTATCAGGTTATCAACAAGACTAGACAAAAGAACAAGACTGAAGCAAAGCACCTAAGCATGCACTAGGACTCGCAAGGCCAACAAGGTAAACAAACAACAGGTTAATAGGATGTGGGGGTGTGGCTATATCATGGCTGCAAGGGAAACATGCATATAGGATCGAGACACAAGCATCGATATATATATGGCTAGCAAGGAACAAAAGATAGGACGAGTGAGAAACAGAAGTCAAGCAAAGATAGCAAGGGAGTATCACTTGCCTGCAATCCGGTAGAGGTAGTAGAACCTGTCGTTGCTCACATCAACTCAACGGCCTATTCCCGAAGAAGCAACAAACACTGGAAACAGAAAGATGCATTTTACTCTACAGCAAAAGAATCGGCATGTTGATGACATGATGCATGACAAATTAAATGTTGTCCAATTTTATTCCCTAACACATGGCAAAGCATTTTAAATGGGATCGATGCACAATATAGATGCACCGGACAAATCCCATAATTAAATTGATTTAATTCCACTAAATGGATAAAGGTGCGATGTTAATTAAGCATGCATGATTTTATAAGATACGGATATATATGGCATATAGGGGTTTAGGGTTGCGGTCACACATCGGATTCGGGGAACTTCGGATTCGGAAGCCACCGTCTTCGGGTCGGAGAGGAAGTAGTCGATGTAGTCGAAGTAGTCGTTCGTCCGGAGTCGAAGTAGTCGAGGTAGTCGTTCATCCGGAGTCGGAGTAGTCGAGGTAGTCGACGTTGTGGAAGTAGTCGTACTCGGGTCGTCGTCGTGGCGGACCTTGGCGTTCCGGGCTTCGGGGTCGACGGGGTTCACGGCATCGGGGTACTCGGTCTTCACGGTGCTTCACGACGGGGAAACGAAGAACTTGGCGTCAGGAAAGACTTCACGACGGGAACTACCGGGAACCGGCATCGGGAACGGAAACGGGAACGCTTCACGTCGGGAAAACAGGGATCGGGAATCTGCATCGGGAAGGAATCGGGGAAACTTTCCCGTCGGGGACAGATTCACGACATCGGGAAACAGAAACGGGGAACCGGGAAAACGGGGACGGGAACACGGGATCGGGGAACGGTGCACGGGAACGGGGACACAAACACGACGGAAACAAACGTCGAGGAACAACGGGGACGTGCACGGCACCGAGACGGGAACGGACAGGCTGCAGCAACACGGCACCACGGGGACAGGACGGTACGAAGACGGGGGACGGAGACCACAGGGAACGCCACCGGGGACAGCAGCACCAACACGATACAGGGCCTGCAACGGACATGGCCTGGATAGCAGCAGGAGGGGGGTCGCGACGGGGACGTGCAGGTCAGCTGCCCACTCCGGAAGCAGAGGGGCAGGAGGTGACGGAGGACGGCCGGCTCGAGGTCGAGCTTGGGAGGCAGGGAACGAGAGGGAGGCACGCGGGTGGTAGAGAAGAGCTCGGCGGCGGCAGAGGCACGGCGGCCGGGACTGTGGCGGTGAGCAGGGGTGGAGGACGGCCGCAGGGGGAAGAGGAGGAGGCGAAGTGGCGGGCCGACGGGGGAGACCGGAGGAGGACGGCGGCGGGGATGCTGGCGTCGGGGGGACCGAGGCGACGGCGGCCTGGCCGGCGGGAAGGGGCGCGAGCGAGGTCGAGGAGAGAAGCAGCCGGCGGCCGAGGCGCGGAAGACGGCCGGATGCGGGGGTGCTCGAGGTCGGCCGCGAGATGGAGAAGCAGGGGCGGGCCGAGGCGTGGCCAGGGGTAGGCGACGGTGGAGGTGGAGCTTGAGTGGGGCGGCGAGGATGGCGCAAGGGAGCCGGGAGGAGCACGCGCAGGGAGGGAGGAGAGGCGTGCGTGCGTGCTGGTGCGGGGATGCGACGAAAGAAGAAGAAAAGAAGAAGGAAAAGAAGAAGGAAAAGAAAACAGAGAGAGAAAGAAAAAGAAAGAAAAGAGGAAGAGGGGGAAAAAGGGAAGAGACAGATGGTGGAAGGACGATTTCGCGAAAACAAAGAAAGGGAGGTGGGTGGCTGCAAAAGGGCAGGGGGTAGGAACAGAAAACTGGCAGGGGGAATTAGGGTTTGGAGGCTAGGGTTTGCTTTGCTGGGCTTTTGGGCCTAGCTAGCTGGGCTACTCTCTCTCGCAATTCTCAAAACATTTTTATTTTGCAAATTTAATTTGGCAAATAATTTTAGAAAACGGAGACGACAGTCTCGGTAAAATATTTTTCCGACAATTTTAGAGAAATAAAAATAGGGTTTATTAAAAATAATTTTTGTTGCCAAAAATATGCGATGCGATGATGCTGACGTCATGATGATGCAAAATAAAATAACAGGCAATTCTAATTTGGGGAAAAACCCCGGGGCATTACATGTTGCCCATGTATCCTTGTGGTATGTCGCCTGCGTGAGTTGTGCCTCTTTGTAGCGGAGATGTCAACATTCCGACAATGTGCTATACTCTGTTTGAACTCAATGTGGTATAATATATGAAAGTCAGGTTTCATCTGAGGAACCTTTGACGCCGAGGACGATAGAATTTCTCTCGAGAAAGTAATGCTGGCGGTGTCGAGGGTGGCTGTGCTTGAATACAACAGAGGAATTAATTGAGGTTGATCTGACTGGAAGAACTAGGTATGTTTACAAGACCGGCTTTGCAGACTTTGAGCTAGATGATTAAATTTGAATTGGTCTCGTGTATATAATCTAGTCATGGCACATGGCTCACAAAGGTGTGTTATACTCCCTCCGTTCCAAATTAGTTGTCTTCTATTTGCCAACAAATGGATGTATCTATACTTGTAACATGTCTAGATACATCCACTTTTTGACAAATGGAAGACAACTAATTTGGAACGGAGGGAGTACATTTTAGCTTTGCAAAACTAGTCACATGGATTTTTTTTCCGAAAGAGTTGAGTAGAGTCAATAAATAAGTACTCACTCTTTAGGCTCAATACAGATTGTGAGCGACACCACGAAAAATGTAATGTACTAGAGTGGAGACCGCATAGCCCACGACATCGACCTTTGCTATCACCTTGACCTCTTCGACGGCTTGTGCCAATTGTTGAATTTATACTCTATAATTTCTATAAAGATGCATACCAAATAATACACTAGAAACAACTATTCATATATTTTTAAGTTCATACATTTTGGATCTTTAACATAAGTACTTATACATTAACAAGTTATGCAATTGCCAAAAAATAGTGAAAAATAGATGTTTTTATTCAAAATACAGTTTAAATTTAGCATAGTGCAAATGCATTAACTCCATAAAAAGGTGACAACTAATACTTAGCTAAGCTACTAGTTGTTTGGTTAATTATGGCAATAAGTAATAAAAAACTATACTCGATAAGATTGTAGCATTATATATTTTCTTATAAATAAGTGTAAATTTTGAATATAAATGTATTTATTTTAAAGTGTGTGTTAAACTTTTATTTGGACCCACCCTATAAAGTTTTTCTTGCTCTTGTATGTCTTTATAGTAGGAGAGAATAGTCACAATGCCACTAGTCAAAACTCAAAACCGAAAGTTCCAACATAGCACCGCAAAAAACCAAGCTGCCAAAATTTCACTACAGTTTTGGTTTCTGATGCCAAAATAACACTATGAACTGACTAAGACTAACGCCTACACAAAAAGACTTCTATGCCATTACCTTCTCACACACCAAAAGTAAATATGAGAATGGTTATTACATAACCGGTGGCACTGGGTGGCTTTATTTGGTTCAGGTCACTAGTAGAAAAAGGGCTATAGCCGCCGGGCTCTCGCTGACGAACAAAAAAACAAGTTCGCCAGTTGTAAATACCGTTGGCGAACCAAATAATTGCGTTCGCCAGCGGTAACAGCGACCCGGAGCCGCCGCTAACTACTGCTGGCTTACCGCTGGCGCACCAAACACCCATTCGCCAGCAGTAAGTGGTGTACCGCTGACGCAACAATAACTGTGTTCGCCAGCAGTAAGAGCGACCCAGCTACCGCTCCAGCGGTACACTGCGGCTAACTCTGACGGACATGAAACATGTTCGCCAGCAGTAGCATGGGCCAGCACTGCACGTCCCCACACACACGCGATCCCATCTCTCTCTCCCTTTCTTTTTTTCTTTCTTTCTTTCTTAATTCTCCTTCCGCCCGAATCCTCGATCCACTTTCTCTCTCTTCTCGCCGCCGCTCAGGACCCAGTCACCCAGACACGCCGCCCAGCGTCGCATCCTCCCAGGCGCCAGCAGACCGGCGGGGGCGAGCTCTCCTCGACCGCCCCGTGCTCCTCCGCGAGCAGCAGGTGCTGCTCCCGGGCGGCCACCGCGAGCAGCCGACGGGAGCCACGGAGGGCGTCGTCCACCTCTCGCTGATGCAAGGAGGGCTCGTCTCCTCAGAGGAGGGGACGGCATCGTTCGCTTTTTCCCCCGCCTTGGCCGTTGATCCTGCCCGCCGCTGCTTCACCGGTCTCCTCCGCCAGCGTCTTCGCGTTCGCGAGGCTCCCCTGACGGCGGGCTAGCCGTGGACGCATCGGACACCAAGCTTGGGCGCGTGCAGAAGCTGCTGCCGTCTGCCCCCGACCACGTCCCCGCATCTCGCCACCCACCATCCTTAACTTGGCTTGTCGCCCATCCATCCTGCTGCAGGTGAGACAATCTCCTTGATCTGTTGCTTTTTCTCATGTATTTGCTACTGGTAGACAGCTGCAACTCATCCAGTTTGTGTATAGCTGCACCTGCTATTTGGTGCTCCTCTCAATCGAGAAATGAAAACATTGACTACAACAAGTCACACCCATGGATCTGCTTGTATATTTGGTGTCTAATACCAGCACTTAAACCTAGTAGATTGTTGCAAGTCTATCTCGTTGATACTGCCTGAAATTTGGTAGCTTAATGCTGGAAATCCTGTTGTACAACTAGAATATCAAAACCAACTTTGTTCCATGATAAAATATAGTAAAGGAGTGCAATAGTTACTAGTTATATAAAAACATTTTCTTTATATGCACCCTGCAAATTTTTATAATATACATACAGTATATAGTGCAGGTGCTGATGAAGATTGCATTTCACTAGAACTCTGTTGTGTTGCATTTCCGATGTTTTTAAGTGTAAAGGCTAAAAGGTTTTTTATTGATGAGTTGTCTGGTTCTCTTCCCTATATGCAAAAACTGAGGAAGATGGTTGTTGATCGACTTGATATGTTGTGCTTTCAGCCAATGCACTCTCGGGACTGTTCTCAGGTATGGTTGTATCCATCTATCCATTCAGTTAGAGTGTTGTTTGTTGAAGCCTTTGTGACGATTACTTAAATACATCTCAAATAAGTTTTTGTGTGTGGCCTCTATTTTTTTTAACTTATTCACGACAAAAATAGAACATCAGTGTGTGCCATATTGCTCCATAGACAGTAATAAACTTACTTGCATTACGAAGCAATTAACAATCATCTTATTGTTAGTTTGCTGCAAGTTAACTTGTGTCTTTTCTCATAAAAGTTTCAGTGTTGCAGCTGTGATGGCCGCAAGACTTCTTCACTAGCGCGCGCCTTGTAGTCCTGGCCGCCCATTGGCTTTGACTACTTCCAACTTCACCTCCGCCCGCGCCGTTGTACAGAAAGTTCACCAGACAGGCAGTGGTGGCCTTCTCCGCCTCCTTGGTGTAGGTGAGTTTCTGGTTTTCCCCTTCTCCCTCTACATTATTTCTGATACCATGGCCATCGAGCCACGGTTACTCTGTTCCGGCCATCGAGCCGATGACCTGCTGGTTTAGATTCTAGTGGTGGTGATATGATTTCTAGGATTTGATGGCATGATCTAGCTATTCTGTTGGCTATGAATTTTCTGTAGCTTTTAAACCATTTATGTTGCGGGGTACTGGAGCTCTATGGTCGGTTATGTGTGGCCTATAAAGAGTAACCAGATTTTTACCAGCTGTTATTGTGCCATCTGACTCCCAACGGTTGAAAATTGTTACTTTATGGGCACTATTTAGGTGGGTGGATTTAGCTTTATTTTCTTATGGGGTAAGCCAAGTGATGCTTGATTGTCTTGTTTTAGTCTGTAAGAATTATTACACCTCATATGGAATTGCATTTTCGGTCTAAACTTGGGCAAGGGCATGGACATACGCGCATGCCTAGCATAGACAGATAGTGTCTGCAAGAGGAAGAATAGCTACTGTGATTTATTTCTTCTAGGCAAACAACTAGACAGGAATGGGATTCTATGACATTAGTAGATTTTAACTAATATTTGGTTCTACCTTACTTGGAATTATATATAGTTTTCAGTAGCAATTAAATATAGTCTTGCCGTTTTTATCATGTTGTTTTGAACTAAGTAGTTTAAATCATGTCGCTGAAATATGTTGTATGTGGTGTTTGAACTTGTATGAAACATATCGCGGCGACAACATCAACATGGGGCTGCGGCAACGACGACGTCATCGACATGGGGCTGCGGCAACGACGACGACATCGACACGGGGCTGCGGCAATGACGACGACATCGACACGGGGCTGCGGCAGCGATGGCGGCAACGACACGAGGTAGCGGTAGCGGCAATGTCGACATTGACACGAGATGGATCATTTTGTAAAATTATGTAGGCATATATTGATTGATGTAACTGTGTATGTTGAACTATTACATAATGAACTGCATGAATCTATAGGATAAATAGATCAATTAATATAGTTTTTATTTTTTATTTTTTTATTACTTACTAGTGGCGCACCATCCAAAAGGCTCGCCACTAGTATTAATTTTTTTTAATTCCCAAAACTCTGCTACTGGCGCACAGAAGTTGGTGTTCGCCAGTGGTATCCTTGTTACTAGTGGCGAACTTGGAAGTGGTTCGCCAGTGGTAACTTACTTACCGCTGGCGAACATGTTCGCCAGTGGTAAGCTGTTACCACTGACGATAGTAGCGCTGGCGAACCGCATGTTCGCCAGCGATAGCCAAAACAGGTTCGCCAGTGATAGGCTTTTCCTACTAGTGGGTGTTAATGGGCTGACTCTGTCAATGGTTTAGTTTCTTATGGGAAATACTGGGTATGGTCAGGTATAAGTGCAAATAGATCTGGGCCGAAACAGGTGTAATCTACAGTTCACCTCCGGTTGGTGAGCTTAGTTTTTGTTCTCAACTCTTGAGGCTGTAGGAGTCATCAATCGCCTCTCATGATCTTTTGGATCTCCAAGTCTATTTTTTCTTCAAAATATTGGCGTGGAAAAAAATGCTCGGTGCATTTTATGTCCAAAAGGTTCCCGAAGGTCCAAAATACGAGAAAACATGCATTTCTTTCTTTCCACAGTTGATAACTCATGATATTGGCGTGGAAAATCCCATAAAACATGAAAAACAATATTGATAACTCAAGATATGATCCAATTATATGCAATATTAATATAATAAAATTACAAAGTTCATTGATAAGTTTCATACGTGTCAACACCCCCAAGATTAATCTATGCTTGTCATCATATGATCACAACTACTCAATGCATAATGTCTCATTACTAAGTAAAGAGTAGCAAGCAATCATTATGTTCAATAATATATAGGACCGTGCTACATAGGGCACATGCCTCAGATTAGTCTTCCGTGGGCACGGTTCAACATATGGCAACTTAGTTTTGCATGAATGCTGACATGTAGATTCTCCTTACATTTCGATTTTTAATATATTTTATCTCTTAAACCGTAAGTCAAAACACAGATCCGTTTCCACGGTTAGACTTGTCGCGTCGAGATCTTCGAAAGTAGATCACATATTGATATGTTTTGACAACCTTTTTTTCCCGGCCTTAGTTGCCAGATTATAGTCACTTGATCACCAGGTATAGTCACGTTGGTCACCAAGTTAAAATCAAATGGTTACCAGGTTTTTTGAACTTTGTTACTCACAAATGTAGGCCTTTGCTGATATTAGCGTGATCTTTTACGTGTTTAGAGCGGATCAAATACTTATTTCTGGACATGTTCATCATTACTATGAGATAAAACATGTAAAATTATCTTGGTGACTGTGTGTTATTTGGATGGTAACTTGTCACCTAGTAAGCTGGCAACTATAGTACAATAACCTGTCAACTGACGATAAAAAAAGTTTGTCAAACCATATTAAGACGGGATCTTGTTTAAAGTACTCGTCGAGACGAACCCAATGGTGAAAGCGGATTGTCACTCGATCAACAGTTAAAGAGATAAGTAATTTTGAAATTTCGCATTTGGAAGAGATTCCCTGCATGCGTGCCGGATGCTTTACTAGTAGCGCCGTATGAGACTTTTTTCTGGGTACGTCCCTCAAGTAGATTAATCTTATATAGTTATAAAAAATGAAAAAAAAATGAAAATTGATGCACTACATTACTTTTTCATGTATCA
>QRDG01000968.1:0-80565 GCA_012064385.1 Puccinellia tenuiflora | reverse complement strand
TCTTTCAACGGCAATGGTTTGTTCTATGGCAAATTACTTTGGAGGTCCGAAAAGCTGATGATCAGCAATGTAGCTGCATCGAGCTCGGGTGAAAAGGTGATCTGTCTATTTTTTCTTTGGTGGCTGCTACGGTGGTGCCGAAGAAGATGGATAGGCGTTGGTTTGTAATATAGGTTTATCTTATCTTTTCAGATCTGTAAGATCGGTGTATATGTACTTTGTATCTCGCGTATTACCATGAAAAAAAAAAGTACCGAAAGACAAAGTAGGCGTGTCGTTTTGTAGCCAAAACTGCACCCGTCGGGAATGCTAACGGCCGCCCGAGGCAGTATCCGCGCTTCCGTTTACATCGCGTTCTGTTGTTTCCTGATTGGTTTCCACCCCGGAGCGGAGAGGTCTCCGGCTGCGCTACGCCTTGTCACCCGCCTACAAATATCGCGGCCGCGCCTGCCTCTCTCCTCGCTTATTTCTCTCCTTCTCCTCTGCTCTGGCTCTCGCTAGGGTTCTTCTATAGCGGTTCGGTCGATCGGAGGTACGGCGAGTTTCGTCGTCGGGCGCCGCTCAGTTCTCGGCGAGCCCGGGCACCAATCGTATCCTCGGCCATCTCGGCGAGTTCGGGCGTCGATATTATCCTCGGCAAGAGCGAGTTTCTCGGCGAGCAAACCCCCATTGCCGGAGCGCAGACGAGTTGTCGATCGGAGGGAGCGGAAGGTAATGCCAAGTCAATCGCCAATGCGCCTTTTCTCCTATTTAGTTGTTCTTCTCGAGATTGTTATGCCTCCAAAACTGTGCATTTGTTGCATGCAATTATCCATGCGTGCTTGTGCAGTTGTGCTCGTGCTCTGTTATGATTGCGGTGAGGTGTCTGCCTTTAATCTTTTTTGTTGGTAGCTAATCTGGTTTGCTAGGAAAATTGATTGGCTGGCCAGGCCGAAGATTGCGTAGATCTATTTGATGCAGAAGCGAACTGCTGTTATTGTGTCAGATGACAAATAGTTATTTTAGATTATTACACGGACCACATGCTTGATCTGGAGCGGAGGTCCTATCCATGATTTATCACATAATACTTTCGCATACACACGGTTTAGTCTAGGCCTTGCCTAATGAGCCATGACCGGCAAGGAGGCTGCACTAGTACAAGCCTTATCAATGACGGATGACGATACTAATGTTGTGCCGTAAGTTTGTCTCGAAGGCTCGAAGTGCTATTGTCGAGGATGTTCTGTCTCTTGAGGGAGACATGCCTTGGGGCGCCTCACACTATGTAGCCTCTTCTCATGATGTGTTTTTCGTGCTTCCGGGCATCCAAGGTGGCACTAATTTTTCACTTATGAATTAACTTATGAATTTGTGACATAGTATTGATGTCTAGATTTATTTAAAAATGTTTTGAAACAAAATATTCTAGTAATGTTTTGCATCACATTGGTAGCATATCATATACTCCATCATTGCAAATTACTTGATATTCTAGCTTTCGTCCTTTGTCAGAAATTTATAAAGTTTGATCAGTCCATAAAAAATATCAATTGACCCAATAAATTAGGTAAAAGAATTTCAATTCATTTGGAGATGGGAGAGTAAATGGTTGCTTAAAACAAAGCAAAACACACCTTGTTTATTTAATGTTGGGGAATAACTACATTGAATATTCTAATTTTCTTCTCCATCAAATCTTAAAGTAAACAACACGTCGCTATTTAATATTGAGTCACTAGGACATAGTTGAATTTCAATCTTTTTAGGATTATGTAATATAATTTTTATTCATAGATTATATTAAGTGCATTTGTACATATTCTTAAATTTGGTATATCAAAGAAGCCCTTGGCTTAAAACATCCATACAAGAAACTGAGACTACCATATTAGAAACTTTAGAATGCTTTCTAAAATCTATTGAAAAAGTGTATTGCTTTGTTATGAGAAAATGCATATGTCAATGGCTGTTTAACCATTTGGCTAGCCTATTTATTAATTTGAGCTAAGATTATCCCAATATACATTGATTTTGTGGAATACTTATTGTTTAGCCATGTGTGATCGATAAGGTATAATTTAATAGGATTTTTATTAGTTTCTTGAAATCCCTAGCATAATTAGGGCTTTCCGAAATGTCTACGGATTTAGCTAAGGGTTGGAAGGTATGGATAATGTAGGGACAAAATTTATGCTAAAGAGCACAAAACATTAGATCTTCTATATAAACATATATATATATATATATATATATATATATATATATATATGTTATTTTGGCCTAAGATCTTCTATATATATGTGTATTTAACAAGAGGCTCCTATATTCCATGTTTATCAAATTGGGATGTTTTAGCTTTATATGATTATTTTCAACGTCGGTCATTTAACTATATAGAAGTCAAGGGATAGAGTTTGAACTATATGCTGATGTGGCACATAGTAGATTTACCCTACGCCAATCTTTTGTGGAATTTCCAAACTCTCATATAAACTGCAATTCGTATGTGTGCCCTTCTATATAGTAAATAGTGTTGCAATATGATAAACTTGGTCAATGTGCATTATACTCAAAAAAAATTGTAATGCCTCTATTAAAATATGATATATTTTAAGCCCTCTTTTTTTTGCGAACGTATATTTTAAGCCCTCTAATAGAGCCTAGCAAAAAGTCAATTAGTTATATAATTTGTTTCTTCTATATAATGATTGTGCTTATGTTTCTATTGTAGATACTGCTTGGACATAGTTCCGGCTATCATCATTCGTGTTTTGCTATCTTATCAAAATAAATCGAGGCTAGCAGGTAGGTTATTCGAAGAAAGATGAGAAACAATGGTAGCTATGACTCTGATCCAAGCTTGCGCAAGCCCTCTATGAAGAAGAGACCACTCATGAAAAAGAGCCTCGAACAACTGAAGAAAACTCAAGAATTTTATAGGGTATCGATGCCAAACACATATAGCAATGATCATAGACAAGGTGATGATAATGTTTTCAAAAGAGATGCTAGACATGTTACGGTGGTTCCTCGTACAAATAAATGGATATGTCCATCTGGACCAAGCAATGGGATGCAATCCTTGCGCGAGAATATCGAGGAATCAATGCCCTCTTCCTCAAGGGTTGCTCAAAAGATCATCGAGTTATCTAGGCCCTCTTTCTTAAAGTCGCCTTCCCCAAGGCCCAACAATGGCATGGATTCTCCGAACAAGAGCACAAATGGTGGTGCCCCTCTATTGAAGAATGTTGATAAGCCTAGGACCTCTTCCACAACGCTAAACAATGGTGAAGCCTCTCTATCAAAGAATACCGAGATGCCTAGGTCCTCTTCCCTAAGGTCCAACAATGGCATGGTTTCTCCGCCAATGAATATCGAGAATCCAAATAATGGCTTGGCTCCTTTGGAGAGGAACAATGTGGTTCCTTTGGGGAGGGACAACAAGTTGTTGAAGTCACGACCCTCTCGTCTTAAGAATGGATTTTCCTCGGTGTCGAAGGATGATTCAAATTCCATTTTTCGTATTTCAAAGGAATCACACTCATCCATTTTTGGCAACACGAGGATTTCCGCACAAAATGTGAACATTGAAGCTCAAAAGGAAGACACCTCGGCAGCGATAAAAGCTTGGAATCTTAGCTTAGAATTGAAGGGTAACCAAGCTACCGAAGCCAACATGAGAATCCATCATGATTCTTTACTCAGTAAAAACCTTTCAAGCTGCCAAACGGCCAAGGTGTCATGCATGGTCAGTAACAAGGAGCGGCATGTGAAATCAATGGACAAGCGCATTCAACTTGGTCGTAGAAAGCCGAACATTGGCCTTCCCGAGGATGGAGGAACCAATGATGACAAGCTTAAGAGCATGCAGATGGAGCCATTATTGGAAGAGAAGATCGAGACACATGAGGATGATGATAGTGATCTTGAGATTCGTAGGTCGAAGAAGAAAAGGAGAAGACTTATCCTCATTGACTATGAAGACGATGACGACGATGATCGAGATCTGAGAGGTGTTGAGATTGGTACCACCGGATTGACAACACAAACGGATATTGTGAAGGATTGTTCTATCGAAGCCTCTAACGCATTTATGTCAAAATCTTTGAAGTTTAAACAGTATGGTTCCCTGCCCATAGATGAACCCGTTTGGAGGTAAAATATATGTTTTCGTTTCCATTGTGAAGCGCTATAGATACACTTTCTTATATGCTAATTTTGTTGTTTTTTATTCAACAGTGGAATCATTAAGATGAATAGCAGAAAAAATGTTTCATTGGCCGCACATTTGTCAACCAAATGCTGCGAGGAGGTGTGGAACTTGGCAGGATCATTGCAGCAAGAGATTATAGTAACAAAGCTTTCAAGGATGGAGGCTTGGCCTAAGAGCTTTGAGGCAGCAAGGCCCACGGACAACAACATTGCCTTGTATTTCTTGCCCTGCGAAATGAGGTGTGTTGCTTTGCCTCTGAGATCAATTTTAATAACCTTTATCTATTTCACCATTTAGAATCTAATAATAGTTTTGACTTTTATCCTTAGGGAAGATGCAGACTTAGATCAACTTGTTAAGGAAGTTGTGGAGAATGATATGGTCTTACAAGCTGTTATTGGTGAAGCTGAGATGCTTATATTTCCTTCTATTCTACTGCCTGAGCAACACCAAAGTATGTATTCTGTTCTTATTCGAAAATTTAATTGTCACAGAAAAAGTGTTGTACCTGATTTCTAGATGCATGTGTATCCACACTAATAATCCTTAATAAAAAAATTGAATTTCTCATGAACCAGTAAGCCTTTCACTACAATGCAATATGTGGCTCATTCGGTCAAAGTGACTTACCACTTTCTCTTCTTCGCTTGCAGCCTTCCAAGGTAAACCGTACCTGTGGGCGGTGTTCAAGCGCAGAAAAAATAAGATTGCCACAGTGGAAGCGCAAATTCATGGCAAAGGAGGCTGTCCACAAGATGAGATGGGACAACAGCAGGCTTCAAATTGCAGTCTGGGCAAAGAGGTTCACAGGGTTACAGCGCTGAACATGGACGGTGGAGTTGAAGCTCCAGATGAAGTGGAGAGGCAGGGTATGGAGCGGGAACAAAACCCCGCGGTGGCTGGAACCAATGCATCGAGTCCTGCCACTAAAGCTCCTACCATGGATGCTACAATGTCCGAGAACCATGGACACCCAAGCTTGGCTGTTCCAACAGGAGCAGTGTTTGGTTTTGTGGTTCAGCGGAATCATAGAACCGAGCAACTCCTACGAGCAATGCAACTCGAAGGTGCTGTGGTGGTTGCAATGCAAGGGGAGATGATAGGGTCAGGACTTGGCCAGGCAACGGCAACTGGTAGAGAGGAGAACGAGATGCCACCAAGCTCAACTGGACGTGTCTCCATGGTGTAAAGGTGGGTCTGGGCCAGGAGCTGTCCTCGGCCAAGTAGCATCAGTCGGCTTGGATGCTCCACCGTCTGTCCGTCTCTTGGTTTTTGAAGGAACCCTGCTCATAAGATTCAGGTCAGTAGAGTATCTCCAGTAGTGGTATTCGAGTCAGTAGTCACGTATCCTTGGCAGTATCTCTGGCAAGCATCTCCCTGGCTATGTGCAGCACTAGTACTCTAGTACTCCCTCCGTATCAAAATATAAGATGTTTTGGACTTTTGCTTTCCATCCATATCTAGACATGTTTTAATGTAAGGTTCAAATATAGGACAAGTAATATACTCAATGCTTTTTTAGACGTTTGGCATTTACTTGATTGCATCTCCAACCGTGCTAGTATTAAACATGCATTTGAGTTTTTCATTTTTGAGTGCTTTGATCTGTTTAATAAATCTTATTGTGAATGTCAGATCAGAAAGACAATTGAACTGTAGTACTGTTATTCACATGGAGTTATATCCAAGCAACATGTAGGCCTTTATTTGAAAATTTTGAAAAAAGTATTTCAAAGTTTCAAAAAATAATACAAATAAATCTGAATGTGCCCAATAATTCAGAAAAATTTAAATACGAAATTATTTATATTCTGTGCTTTAAAAAAAAGACAAATCTGACAAACTTTGAAATTGCACTGTTCACACAGTCAGATCTACTTTTTTTTTTCTTTTTTGCGTAGCGTAGAATACAATGTACTTCGAATTGAGATTTTGCATACTTGTAGGATACTTGGCTATATGTATATTTTTTGGAATATTTAGGAACTTTCTAAAATCAATCTTGAATGTTTAAAATAAAGGGCGCCATGGAGCTCGGCTGCCAAAACGCTACACTCATATTTCCACTATATGTTCGCGGATGTGTCTGACGCCTATACGTCCTCTCTGTAACCACACCCTGCACTTATAAACTTCAAATACATGCATGTTAATCATAGTAAGAGCATCTCCAACTGGGCTATGTTAATCACACTTTCAATCTCAAATAGATGCAAACGACATGTAAATTGATCATAGTTGACACTTAAAATTATTCGGAGTACCAAATAAATAGTTAAAATTAAAAAATTAATCATTCACGTATAAAATTTATTCGGGCTGCATAATTTAAAACATGTAATTTAATGATTTTCAATGTGGATCCACATATGCTTCACAAGATCGATGAGTAGTTCACGCGTGCCTCTTAATTTCGAAGTTGTGAACTTGATGTTTTTTATAGAAAAATAGAGAGGTAATAAAGGCATATAGAAAAACTGCGAGGCTTGCACCAGTTTCATTTAAAATAAAACCCACATCAGGTTCATAGAGTCTTACAACAACAACAACAATTAAAAGCAGAATAGTACAAAGTTTTAGCAGAAGCTATAAGTATTACAAGCCAGCATAATAAGAACATAAAAGGTGATACCTGCTTTTACCTCAAGTTTTTTTTTTAAAAAAGTAGCGTCCTTGCTGTTTTCCTTCATTAAGGAGTAAACGAGTACAAGTGACTCAAAAACGAAAAAAAAAAAGAAGGGGGAGAAACTCACCCTCTTCAAGGAAGAATAGGAGAGAACTACAGACAATGCACCAAAACAATATAGAGCAATAGAGAGGGGAAGAAGGGATACAAGGTCGCATCAAGATCTTGACTAAACGTCAAAGACGACGACGCTTCATCTCTCATCTTCATGTAACCAGCACGGCAGACGCCAAGGCCGCTGGTTGTCCGGTCGCCACCCATCGACACCACCTAAAGAGAGGGAGGTGATGCAGGGGTGGATCAGGGGCTCGCTAACCCGAATTCAAATGAGATCTTCGGTACCTCTAAATCTTGAAAGCATCATCAGGATCAATTGGCAACCCTCGATGGAGAACGTAGCTGACAGGCCACCGAGACATCAGGCAAAATGGTGCTCCAAGATCCCAGAAGGGGTAGCAACGTCACGAACGTCTTTGTCATCTGAACCACAAAATTGGATCTGGGCTATCGCCCGGAACACGCTTGGGTTGGGTGGAATGCGGAATTTTCCTAGGGACTGTCTATTTGGCAGTCGACTGTTTTTCAATTCGTAATAAGTCAAATTTTCCTCTAGCCATATGATAACACATGATGACTTTTTTCTATTTCACTAAATAAAAGTCATTTTTACATACAATTTAGAGTGTATATACACATAATTATAGTGTATATACATTTAAGTTGCAGTGTATATACATGTAATTTACAGTGAGTATACATGGAATTTATAGTGTATATACATGTATACAATATATATGACTTACATGTAATTTAAGGTTTATATACATGTAAAATACAGTGAATATACATGTAACGTGCATGTAATTTATAATGTACATACCTGTAAAGTTAGAATGTAATTCATGAGTGAAAACGTGACTTCCATTTTTAGTGTGTCCCTTTTCGTGGTACTTCAATTCGCTAGTAAAAAAACTACACAAGGAAGCATAGTGAGGACGGCAGCATAGAAAGTAAGGGGGAAAAACCAGATCCAAAGAGGATATCACGTGGGAGTAAAATTCGACTTTTGCCGAATAAGAAAACACTCGACTGTTCAATAGCAAATCTGTTATCCTAACACCACCTCCAGTGAGGGAGACGACACCAATAACGCCGACGTCATCGACGCCGGCAAGAACCGGCAGAGGGTTTTCACCTGAAGCAAATGAACCACAACATCTCGAAGGTCCACATCGTACATTGACTTTGGCTTTGCTCGGCCCGGTGAGAGGCTGGCGGGAGCAGCCTGTAGAGAGAGGGGGTGGCCGCTGCCTAAGGCCCGACTGCCAGGCCGCAGCAACCCCAATATAAAAAAAACCGGCACGACAGCAAAAATGACCAACACCTGCGGCGCCAGAGGATGGGGGCCAGGGACTCAGGCCTCACCGACCAACACCAGGAGGCCGACAACGCCAGACTCACAAGGGAGGGACGAGGAGGAGGTATGTGAGGCAGCGAAGACGCGGAGGATGGTGGTTCTGGATGGGGCTTGATGGGAAGGAGACGTCAGATCTACAGGAGGCATGACGGGGAGGAGGCAACCAGTGGAGGAGCTTCAGGAGAGCCAAAAGGAGCTGCGCTGAGGGGTACTTCCACCGCAACACCTGCACGAGCTTAGTTCAGTGACGCTTGTCGAAGGCGGCGAGGGGGCTTGGATGGGAGGTGGCGGCGGTGGAGCGGGGCTAGGGTTCCGCCCATGTCGCTTCTATCTCAAGTGACAACCTAATCTTCCTCAGGGACACAAACAACTATGGTCTGCTTCAGCTTCCTGAGAGGGGTGTTGCCCAGGAGCGGAGACCAACAATCATGATCAAGCGGGGACGTCAGGCTCAACATCAACATTTTCTTACCCTAGGTGTTCAATCATATATCAGGTGAGCCTAAGGGAAGAGGATGACAGTCAAATATTTTCAGGCTAATTTTCGCCCTAATGATACCATTGAGTGGATCAACCTCATGAGGGTGATTGAGGCGTTCCGTGGGACGACGGGCCTGATAAGGTGACATGGAGGTTAGAGGCTTCGGGGAGCTTCTCAACTAATTCTATGTACCTGAGCCTTTGCGAGGTAACGACCCGCATCGACTTCAAGGATGTGTGGAAGACCAAGATACCGCTCAAAATCAAGATTTTCTTTGGTGCATGATAAGGGGACGGTTGCCATCCAGTGATAATATTGCCAATAAAAGGAATGGGTCTTGTAATGGCAGATGTTGCCTTTGTGGAGAGTTCGAAGAAGCAAACCATATCTTCTTCCACTATGTGCTAGCTAAATTTATGTGGGCTTGTGTTCGTGAGTTGCTCTCATGTTCATGAACCTAGAAGGGACTAGGGAGTTCATCTCAACTCCGCAAAGGCTCTCGGGCCGAATCCGCGGGATTGTATGGGTGTGCTTTGGAACGTTAGGAATAAAATGACAATCGAACACTTCTTCATTAGACAACCTACTGACCGTACCTTTAAAATGAACATTCTCCTACAGAGCTGGCGGGTCCTAACTAGGCAGGGAGACATGGGCGAACTCCGAGCATTGAGACATTGATGCAAGAATTAGAGAGGGTTCTGCGGCAGATCCTAACTGGCCTTCTTTTGACGTTGTGGGTGTGCTTTGTTAACTCTGATGCGATGGCTTTATTCATAAAGCTAGACCTAGGCCTTCTATTTAAAATGTAAGTAGTTTTTTTCCTTTTCGGTTCTTTGCGATTGGCGGCATGTCGCTTGCGGCATGTAGCTTTGTAACAAACTTTCTTCCTTTTGATGCAAAAGACGCCGTAATTCTCTCGCGGGTTCATGAGAAAACATAGTTTACCGAAATCAACTAACCTTTGAGCTAATAATAATAATAATAGCTACCCGTTGCTCGGTGAGACGGTGACTCATCATCGCAGGTCAACTCTCGTAGTCTGGTCGTAGGCATCACAAGATAGGTAGATGTGTATAACATACTCAAAAAGATTGTTTATTAGTGTGAGGCTTTACTCGAACTCAAGTTCAAGCCGTTGTACATCTTACCGTTCTGACAAGCTAATTAAGATTGGTGCGGGTATCTACTCCCACTAGCTCATAAAAAAACTATACTGTTAAGTATGAATCGCATTAAAATTGCACAAATCGGTGGATCTAGACAGGAATCTTCCCTTCCCCGCAAGAGCCAAGCCCTACCACCTCGCGGAGTTGACACTTCACAAGGCAATGCAAATATGCAATGCAGCACCATGTGCGCATGCATCTTTTGTGCCATTGATTTTGGTGCTTACACATTCCGGACTGATTAATAACTTGACTTTACAGTACTAGTAGTCCTTGTTCATCTTTTATTTTCAGGATGCTTTTGGAAACTAGTGTGATGAGTAGTTCCACCAGAAAGACAAGTATGAACATAGAGAAAATATATCTTTTTTTATCCATCGAATATAATCCAGGTTAAACTTTGGAACCTCAACGGAAGAAATAACAAATGACATGAGTTATTGACTTTCTTTTTTATAACAGACAACGTTAGTCCATTTCTTCTTCTTTTTCTGAAAACAACTTTAGTCCATTTCTAAGCATAATGCGGTTTGAAGGAAAACATGAGACTGGTTTCCTAAAAGTGGCAGCATAGTCAACACAAGAATTGGAATAATTAAAACAATAGACAAACCAGTAATAACTCTTTATCCAGTGTTAAGTTTCGTTAATTAATGAAACTAGGGGCAACCCTTTGTTAAAAAAAAGGATAACCCAGTAAAAATGAGCAGAAAATGGAGAAATTAAGGGAAGAGGGGAACAGAATTTCGAATACAAGCCATTGGAAAATCCAATATTATATAATTGAAAAGGTCAGAGAGAATCTGAAAGTACTGCAAGTATTCTCCAATTTTCTAGTTTATCCAGAATACACCTTTTGATAAATCACCTGACTATTTTCATTCATAACATTCCAATAATGTTTTTAACTTATCTATAACAGGTTTCGTGATATACAGTTTTTAGATGTTTTACTAATTTCTTATAATTTTTTAAGTTGATTTGTTGATTGTGCAGCCACGTGTGTAAAACCTCTGATATGTGTCATTCATCTCGGATTTCTTATGTCCAAATTGGTTCTAAAAAATTCTAGTCCAGTTCAGTAAAAAATACTATTTAAAAATTCCAAGTTGAAGTGGAACTTTATAAAAAAGTAGACTTAGATTAAATAAAACTTCAAGCTAGCTAGGTGACTTCGCATCAGTGGTGGATTTATGTCCTGAAAATATAACATGGTACCAATTGATAAATTCGGCTCTTAAAACGGTGGTTTTATGCTATTCACTCGAGGTAAATTAAACTTCCACCAGGTGACTTCACATTAGGAAAAAAAATATAAGCCTATATCTAGAACGCGGAAGGTTTTAAGCACGTCCAAGAAATTTGGAATACACCTTTTAATTTGATAAGGAAATTGGGAATACATGTAATGTCGGTGTGGAACTGTGGAAGCAATGAAAACACGTCAAGTAGGTAGGGTGCTCAACTTTTTGGCAGCCGCGCGCCCGTATAACGTGGAAACCTGTAAACAAAACATGCCCAACTAACAAAGGGTAGTGGACTAAAATATGCAACGCGATCATGAATCGTAGTTGTTGAGCACGACTGTGCAGGATTTGGCACATGGCCATGGAGCTACCATTTCTTTTGTGCAAGCAAGCTAGGAAGCTGCAACGGCAAAATAATGGAGAGCAGTTGAAGATAGCCGGCCAGCCAGGTCAAAGGAATTGCCGCGTCCAGCCACCAACTCCTTCCCTCCGGCGCGCGCGGCCGTCAACCATGTCAGGCATGACGAACGCGTACGCCCTGCAGCTCCGGCTATATAAAGCGCCCACTCACCAGCTAGCTCCAGACTCATCCCAGATCTCACTCTCTCAAGTCTCAAACTCAACTCAAGTACTCACCTCACCGGCCGGCGAAGACTTTGTATTGTGAGCTAAGGAGGGATCTATCGGTCGATGGCAATGGTGAAGGCCGTGTTCGTCGCCGTTGCGGCTGTGGCGGCACTTGCGCAGCTATCCACCGCGGTGGAGTATACGGTGGGCGGCAACGCGGGAAGTGGGACGCCAGCGGCAGCAACTACGACGCCTGGTCCGCCGCGCAGAAGTTCACCACGAAAGACAGCCTCGGTAAGCAAGTAGCTCTTGTCTTCTCCTAGCTCAGTTCGCCGGCCGGGTGGCTGCGAGTATCAAGAACCTGACAAGTTCCCGACCTCTGAATGACTGCAGTGTTCAACTACGCGTCATCACACGACGTCGTGGAGGTGAGCAAGGCCGGCTACGACGCCCTGCTCGCCCAGCACCCCACTCGCCAGCCACACCGACGGCAAGACCACCATCAAGCTCACCACCGCCGGGAAGCGCTACTTCATCTGCGGCGTCCCCGGCCACTGCACCGCCGGCATGAAGCTCGTGGTCAACGTCGTCGCCGCCTCAACCAAGCCCGGAGGCGAGAGGAGTGTTGCCCCCGGCGCCCGCGCCGGAGGGCTCGTCCACCAACGGGCAGCTGCCGAACGAGTCGTCGCCGACCGGGGCACCCGGTACGCCGTCCGGCGCCGCCAGCATCGGTGCAAAGGCCGCCGTGGCGCTCGCCATGGGAATGGCCGTGGCGCTCGCCATGTGAGAGGGATCTGGCAGCGATCCATGGCTTAGTTTTGGGGGTGCTTGAGATCTTAATCATGTCCACGCATTTGCGGACTTTTGTTCTTGCTATTCTAGTGTCGTCCTCTCTGGCTGGCAGTGGCACTGGCATGCACATTGCCTTCCCTGCATGTTCCTTCCTGTTATCAGCGTAGTAGGTTTATTTGTTGTATCTCTCCATCGAAAAATAAATACAGTTCACATTCTTTAAACATCGCTTGCATGTGTTTAAACCTCGCTTATTCTAATTCAGAGTACCCGTTAGAGCATGTAATATATCGTTGTGTGTTTGTATTTGTTAGTTTGACTACTAGTTTCTAGTTTGTGCTCTGTCCAGATTCAGAAACCAGACTAGCAAGCTATTCCTTGCTCTGTTTCAGCTACAGATACAATGAGCAGCAAAGCTGTGTTTGCTCTGCTTTTGAAAGGTTCATCTCAAGTAAATGGCAACAAGAGCATGTGTTTTACAGAAAATTAATGCGATTGCATGTCCCACAGAAAATACGTCTATATAAAGATTCACTTATCAACAAACAAAATGTAAAACATCCTCTATGCGCGTGTAACGGCAGCTCGACATAACCCATGTAAAATTTGCCATTGTCTCTATCCATTATCTTTGTCGGTCTCCCACTCTTGGGTCTTCTCATCTCTTCAAATATATTTCCATATGGTCTAATCCTCACGACGAGATGGCTATCACTGCCAAAGGGCAGCACGTTCTTCTCGCTGTGTAACACCAACCTTTATCATCCTCTACTGTCGGGCCTCATGTTGTTGTGGTAACCTGAAACATCTTTAAACCGTTCGAACATGCCAGCCTTCAAACCTTCAATCTAGTGCGTTAGCAGCTTCCATGGTCCACAATATTTGTATTTTCAAAACCTAGTCTATTTTGCAAAGTATATGAAAGTGTATGATCTGTTTGCTGAGTATGATTTATCGTACTCACCCTTACTTCCTATGTTTCTTTTATGTTATCAGAGTGTGCAGCAAAAGACGATCGTCATCCGAAGAGTAGGTTGGACGGGAACGTTTAGAAAATCTATTTATTCATGTAAATGTAAATAATCTTGAAAAATAAGTAAATGAGCTGATCGAGATCCGTTGTGCTGGTTTATTCTGCTTTTCTACGCCTTGCGCGTGTATAGGCCTCAAGGTCTATAGGCACGCGGCGGACTGTCATTCTCCCAGGCTTGGTCTCGGGGCGTGACAATTCGGGCGCGCTCCAATGCCTCCGTCTCCCGGTGAGCGTGGCTGGCATGCTCTCCCTCTCCGACGGAGTCCAACGAGCTTCTCGTCCCTCTCCGGCGGAGTCCAAGGAGCCGCCGTGTAGATTGCTAATTGTCAGATAATTAGCAGAGGGTTTGGATTAAGCTTCTTTGACCATAGCAGACATGTGTCGGGCAACCAGGGGGTGCGCACATACCCACCCTGAAGAGCATATCATTTCCGCAAAATTCTATATCACAATTACTTTTATTGATATTGTGTTGGTCGGATCTTGAACTTGAAACAGCTTGGCTCTATACTATATTGAACCCATGCGTCGGCTAGTTCGCACAAAAGTCCGAACGGATGAAAAAATATCGCGCAATATAACAAGTCTTCTTCTCCGATGTAGGCGCTAGAGGTAAGCGACGAACAACTTCATGGTAGTCGCGAAAACTGTTGGAGCTACTCATTCTTTCACCTCCCTAGGGTCATTGTTAAAAAAAAAAAAATCTCCACGATCTCCTAAATAGGAGTCCAGCATTAGACATGCCCTTGGGCCATCTCCAGTAGAAAGATGCTTACATAGATTCTCAAACAAGAACAAACAATCAAGTGTTTGCATAAGCGCTGCAGGTTCCAATGCAAATAGTGGTTGCTTAAATCATCAAATTTGGGTAAGGCATTGCCCAACCCGCCGTGCGACTAGCTATAAGCGTCGCTCAGGCATACCATCTAACTGAAGTAGCGATGCTTACCGAGAAACCATGATCGCAGCGCACAGCGGGCGGGTATTCTGACAGGCATTTTATTCCTTCAGCCATTTCCAAGCACGGCGTTGGTGATGGCCTCATACTTCGACACAAGTTCATCTCTGTTGTGACGCCACCAGTAGCATAAGATTTTCAGGCAGAAGCTTACGGGTTGCTGCAGGCGGTGAAGATTACACCTAAACTACATGTGTAGGACCAAAAGTATTTGACGGACTCTTATGTGCTTGCTTCAGCTGTTGTGGAACCTGATGTTGTGAAAGCAGGTTCGTGGGCTGTCCGTCCAATCTTAGCAGTTATCCAGGCTACACCTTTATTTAAGCCAAAGCAGCATAGACAAGGTGCACATGAGCCTGAACTTCAAGGCACATCATCAGGCCAAACTTGCTATCAAAGTGCACGATAAACCATTTACCTCCATGTGCTTACATACAAATCAAGGGGTTAGGTACAAATCAAGAACAATTCCTACATGTAATGTGCTATCAGCAATGAGTATTCAGCCACTCAAGCTGATGTTTGTAAATTGTCCTTAGATCCTTATTAATAAAGTCCTTCAGGCCAAAGATTGTTCATCTCAAATCTCTTCCTTACATACCCTTTGGGCCAGATCTAGAAATAGTTCTTCAAGATCCAGACCAATGGATGAAGTTCCTTAAAGGAGCCAAATTCGGCAAAATATAAGCGTGCGGCCAAGCCAAATCTAACTCATTGCTCTCCTCATTGAGTGTGATGCGGTGAAGGAACCCGAGAGTGTTCGAGTCAGGTTCCTTTTGGTAAACTTCTTGGACCAACGGGCTTGTTGCATTGCAGATTGTGTAGGCCTATTGATGGTCCTAACGGTCCAGGAAAGTGTGGGTTTTGATCTGCCATGCTCAAATTGTTATTTTCATGCATATGACCGAGATCTAGTGATCTCGTTATTTGAAAAAAATCAAAATTGATATTTAAAAGTTTTAAGAATATTAAAAACTCACGTGTATAAATACACATGTTATCTACATATATGATGCAGAGTTTTGTTAGACAATACGTTTTATTATAGCCTACACAAAAATCACGAAACCATGAATCTAAAAAGGTAAAAAATAACTCATTTTTTATTCCAACATTTGTATTTTTGTGCAGACTGCATATAAAATACTAATTCGATGCAAATTTTACATACACACTAGACATATGTATATACTTGCATTTAAAAAAATGGAGACCTAAAAATGAAATTTTCAATTAAAAAACGGGATTGCTAGAGCTCAGGCGCTACAAATACTTTTCAGATAAAGTTTCGCTAAAAACATTACGAGTTAAGTGCTGCCCCTTATAAGAAGTGGGTGATGTGGTTATGAAATGCAACATGTTTAGTGCCCTCCTGATGCATATGGGCCTGAAGCCCATCGCACAAGCCTTACTCACCAGGGACCTAAACGTGCGGCCTAACCCAACCTGAAGTCCCCTCAAAAAAAAAAAACCCCAACCTGAGGTACAAGGGACCTGGAGACCCGAAGACGACATCAACTTCTACTTAAGACGAGAGCTGCCCTCATGGAAAGGCATCTGTTGAGATCACGGCACTAAGGGCAACTCCAACGCGCCGATCCAAACGGACATGTTTTTGTCCGTTTTTCATCCGTTTGGGTCGGCAAACGGACAGAGCTCCGTCCCTATCCGACCTTTTCTGGCCACTGCACCCAACGGGCCGACCCATTTGGTCTGCCCCTTTCTTTTTTTTTAGACAATAGATTTCATAATAATTTACTAGTAGGCAATGGTAGCAAAATAATACTGCCATATAGGCATCAACATAGTCACCAAAAAGAGGAGCCAGGTCCCATTTGCTTCGACATTACATAGTACCTAAAATAGGAGCCCGAGGCCCCATTCTGCCCCATTTTCCACATAGTTTATGGGCAAGTAACACACAATTGAGATGAATCAAGCATCTCGATCCATGTAGAGCTTTTGCTAATTTTCGTGCCATACCCTTTTCCTCGGGGTCATGCTGTTGAGGTCGGCCATCATGATCCGGGACTCCTCGGCGAGCAACGCGTGCTCCGCTTCCATGGCCCTAGATCGGGCATTGGTCTCGTCGATCTCGAGCTTCTCCTTTTGTAAATCGAAGAAGTTCTTCGTGTTCTCCTCTCTCTCTCTCTCTCTCCCGCCGCTTCCTCTCTTCCCTCTCCTTCTTCTCCTCACTTGCCTTGTCCTTTTGGGTTATGAACTCCTTCAAGGTCTCTTGCAATGCAAGTGTCGTTGCATCACGCTTGGCCTCCATCTTGGAGCTTTTTTGTCCCCTCGGCCGTTTCCCATCATTTGGGCGAACGGCCTCATCGTTGCTGACCACGGAGTCCCCTCCTCTCTTCATGCTTGCGATGAGGTCCTTCCATTTTGGACAATCCTTGAGCTCATTCCAACAATGAGTCAAGGTAAAAGGTTTGGATCCATGTTGGACCTTGAATGTTTCCAAAGCTTGAATAACCTATTTGATAACCAAAATTGCAAACACATATTGATATGGGTAGTATGTTTTGAATGAACAGAGAAAATGATCGAAAACATACCAAATCCGACACCCCTATGCCACTCACGGCCGGGCAACAACATGCTCGTAGGATCCAACGAACTTGCTACACTTTGATTGGATGAAACCCCATCTCTTCGAGAGTGAACACTCATTCCGTGTACTCTCGAATGGCCGGCCAATATCTCGGGCTGTATGAAACTTCCGGTGTATGGAAGTAATCAAAGCACCTCTTCCAAAATGTTTGCCCTTTTTGCTCGGCCCCCCTGATTGGATCTTGCCCAATCTCCATCCATGCTTCACAAAGCATGATGTCTTCCGCTTGAGAGTAGGCCACGGTCCTTTGCGAGACCGTCCTCTTTTGCGCGGCCGCTTGGCGAGCCAGCTCGTCGGCGAACAATGGCTCCTCATCCACGTTCATCGTCTCCTCGACTTCAACCTCGCGGGTCTGGCCACCTTCATTGATCATGTTGGCCATGAACCCCTCCTCATTGCCATGGCCGTTGTCGTTGTCGTCGTAGTACATCAGGTCATCCGGGGCGAGCAGGGTCATTTCGTCGAGCAGGTTCCGCGCGGCGGGGAGATCGGCCGCATGGATGGCTCGCGGGTGCTTTCCTCCGGCCGCCGGCAAGTACCCCGTGAGAGGGGCCGCGTTCAGATCGAGGGATCCGGAATCAGCCGCATCCGACGAGGTGGACAACCTTGACCCTCTGGCTATGTTGGGGGCGTGGCCGGGCAGATAGCCATATATTGGCGAACCTGACGCGCCGGGAGACTGGGACTTTGGTGGTCGTGCTGAAGAGGCGGAGCTCGCAGCGGCCGCGACACCCCCCATGTCCAGCAGCGGCGGTTGGACGAACCCTCGCATGAGGAGAGCCATGGTCTTCGCGGCGATGGCCTCGGGGTCTGCGGTGGCAGCGGCCGTGGCTTGCGCCTCCTCGGCCTTGCTCTTCGTCCTCTTCCTCCGCAGGCCCCTCTTCTCCGTCTCGGTCTTCCTCTCCTCGTCGGTGAGCACTTTCCTCGGCCTCTTCGGCTTTGTGGCGGCCGGTGGGGCTCCGGTGGTGTCTTCGGCGGCCGGTGGGGCTGAGGTGGTGCCTGAGGCGAGTGGGAGGGTGCTTTCCTCGTCGGCGCCGCCGCCAGCCATGGGGTTTACGCGGGAGAGGGAGGGAGATGGCGGGAGGGGAAAATGGCAAGTGGGAGGATTGGGTCCCTGGTGGGCGGGCCAGGGGTGAAGTGGTGCGGACTCCGCGCGGCGTCCAGACGCGTCCGTGCCGACGCAAACCCACCTCAAATTTGGGCCGGAATTAGGTCGCCGCGGACGAAAAAACGGACGTCGGTCCGTTTGCATCGACGCGTTGGGGCCTGGTTTCCACCCAAACGGAGCAAAACGGACCAAATGAGTCGGCGCGTTGGAGTTGCCTAATAGAAGGCGTTGGCCTCTCCTTGGCATCCTCTTGTACTCTTCCTCATCCCCCAATTCGAATTCAGATCCGAAATGGGGTGAATCTTTGGTGGGGTATGTGCGTTCTCTCGCCGACGGGGCTGGCCCGCGTGGCTTTTCCCTTTCGCCGGTGCCCCTAGGCGGAACCCGGCGCGTAGGGTTCGACCTGGGAACCCCGGATAAAATTTGGGCCAAATCCGGCGAAAAACGAGGCCTTCGGAGGCGCTGGGGGGGGGGGGGGGGGGGGGGGAGGCGACTAGGAGGAAAATGGGCCGCCGGCGTCAAAAAGGGGTGTTGGGGGGGCTCGGGGGGGGGGGGGGGGGGGGGGGGGCTGGAGTTGCTATAATAGAAGGCGTTGGCCTCTCCTTGGCATCCTCTTGTACTCTTCCTCATCCCCCAATTCGAATTCAGATCCGAATTGCTACTTGTATGGGTGAACTAGTTGTGCTAATCCTAGTGAATTCGTCCGGTACTGACCGTAGCACAACAACACCATTTTGTCCGATCTGCAAGCATCATTTACTCTTCAAGATGCAGCTTAGCAAGTTTCTTTTACGTGCGATTTCTCTGCTAGAAAAAAAAAACCTTTGAAAAGATGTGGAGAATGAGACGGTGGTGTTTGCTCGTTGAGAACCCAGGAGTACATGTCAACATGTGAGCATGTGAGTGCGGCCATGCAACGAACCACCTGAACAAACAAACCATGGGAAAAGAGCCAATGCATTTGGTGTTGTATTTTTTCGCTCTTTACAAGGAGAAATGATTCCATCCTAACATGTGTGCACTGCCTGGTAATTTGTTTTTAGTGCAAGGTAGCTAGTGCGCACTGGTGTTGTATTTGTCAGTGAAGCGAGAAAGTTGTAGACCTCGGGAGAAAAAGAACCTGGCAATGATCAGTAAATTATATGCAAACGAAGAATTCAGTAGAAACTTTCTTTCCTTGGGAAGGAGAAGAACAGAGCACACAAGGATGTTACTCGTAAATGTGTGATGAATGCACCATTCTTCTCTCACAACAAGGCTCTCCAGCCAGTGTTTAACATTTCGTTTTCTTAATATTTTTCGCACCTCACAGAAATTCGAGAATTTCGAGAAATTAACGAAATTTCGTAGAAATAGTTTAAATATTTCGGCCAGATTTGTAATCTGGATTTCAAATTAATTTCAAAAAATAGAAATGGGACAAAGGGGAATCGAACTCAAAACCTACCAAAGAACCATCTAGGCCCTCAACCACTTCAATAATGCCAAGTTGTTGTCAAGAATATGCTCTACCCCATCTTGTAGTATAATCTACTGTGTTTATTCAAATTTGAACGAAAATTTCGCACGATATTATATATTCTCGCCCCATACCGAAAATCGTAAATTTCGTGAAATTCGTTCGAAATTTCGACGAAACTTTTTTCACTGTCTCCAGCAAGAATGCCCAAGATCCAAGGCTGTCAACGCTAGTCATTAGTCAAGGTGGTCAATTCAATTGACAACCAAAAATACCGACACTCATCAAGAACTGACACTCAAGACAACAATAACTGATTTCTATGGAGGAACATAAAAGTGTCAGCAGAGAGTAAACAAGAAATCAAAATTACAAGACCAAGATGCGACTTGAGTCGGTGAAATCCACATGTGCGGACGGGGATGAAGAAGAATTTAATATCGAATTACATGCCCTAAACCTGAATCAGTACACACCACAGCCTGAATCTGCTCTGAGATCGAGTCATCGAGATTGTCAAGTGCCGGCGAAATGCATCAAGACACCGACGGGCTCGGCGCTTCCGGGGCCGGTGGCGGAGCAGACAGCACCGCCGGCGGCTGCGTCACCAGCGCCACCGGCGGCGGCTGTGACGCGAATGTCGGCGGCGGCACCAGAGCAACCGGAGGCGGTTGCGACGCAAATTCCGGCGAGGGTGACGCGATTGCTGGCGGCGGCGGCACCAGCGCGTCCGGAGGCGGCGGCGACGCGAACGTGGCCGGCGAGGGTGGCGCAATTGGTGCTGGCGGCGGTTGCAGAGGGGGCACCAGCGGCTGCGGCGGCGACGGCAAGGCGGTCTCCGGGGCAGGAAAGGTGGGATTTTGCGGCGGCGGCGGCTGAGCGGTGGCTGCGGTGGAGGGCATCGACGGCTGTTGGCCGACGGGCTCGGGCGGGACAGGCCGGCACCCGCCGGCGCAGGCGTCGCCGGAGTTGGAGCGGCGGGAGTTGGAGCGGTGGACGACGGTGGCGAAGGCGGCGACGAGGCCAACGACGGCGAGCGCGGCGACGACGGCGAAGAAGATCTTGGTCGCCTTCCCCACGTAGCAGCACCGCATGGCTGCTTCTCTTCTCCCCTCTCTCCCTCCGCCCGGTGGCTGGCTGGCACTGTTGTGGAATGTACTGCTCCGCTGCCACTAGCGCAGCTTGTGTGTACGCGTACACACACAGTAAAACAGCAGCGCGAGGTCCTCTCTCTATGTAGAGGTGAGTACAGCAGACATGGTGCACCGTCCGATCGAACAAGAAAACGGCCCAGATTATCCTGGGAGCGAAACAGTACAACTGCGCAGCCAGAGCGGTCGCCGAACGTGTGTGTGTGTGGCTCCACTAGATTTAAAAGCGCGGCTTGCCGCGCACCACCATTTGATTCAAAAAATATTTTGCCCGTAATTCTCATGTATTAATACAGATTACTGAGAATACAGTTAATATCTCAGGCAGGAATATAAACAACATAGAAAGATAATGACATACACATCACTAGTAACATATCCGGGTTCAATGAGATAGTTGTTTACACAAGACTGAACAATGCAATGAAGGTGGAGCATAAGGAGGTTCAGTAGGTTCATACTAAAGAAACATAGTGCTATATAAACTAAGTTGCATCATAAGGGTTGGATAATCGGATGGGGTTCATTAGCTCGAGCAGAAAGAGGCTTGCACCCCGCTTGAAGCAGTACGAACATTGAAAAGTGAACTGATCATGGCCATCAGTTTCGAAAGCACGGCTTGCCGCGCCCCATATGTTAATTCTAAATTATTTTGCCCATAACCCTCATGCATTGAGCACATTAATAAGATGGATAATGTACTAAGGCAGAAATTATAGATCTACATTTAAAAAGATCGTAGGACAAACATATTGAGATAACAGTGGTAACACTGGTCTCAACACGAAGACAACACAGTTAATTATAAAAGGGTGAACAAAGAGACATAAAACATAAGCAGGTAAGCACTTCAGAAGAACAATTTGCCGCACGCCACCTATTGACTCGAAAAAACTGTATTGTACAACAGGTATGCTCTTAAGCTATATAGAGGTTATGAATACATAGGTGAAAAAGTGAAAAGTAACACTTGCTTGGTTGTTTTATTCGTAAGAACAGTTAAAAAGATGGCAAATGAAGTTCATAATCAGAAATTTGTGCTTGCCCAAGACTTGCATTCACACTACCACATGTAGATTAAAATAGATGAGGTGGACTTAAGTCCTTACAAAACATTGTCACACAAGTTATAGAGTAGCTTGGGTTGGGTTTGGAGCCGCAGCTTGCTGCACAACACAGGTTTAACAGTAGCCCAAACCGCCAAACTCCAACTTGTAGGACAAATCATTTGCAGAAAAGATGGAAGTAGCAAGTGATTACATAATCTCAGTGTCAGGAAGTTCAGAAGTCATTACACAATAAAACAACAAAAGAAATAGTAGTCATTGGACCTATAAAGTTAGGCAGGCTACCCATAAGGGAAACAGTTCACATTAGAAAGCGTCGCCTTTTGCATTGTTTGCCACAACCGCTGGTAGCCCAAATGGTGACAAAGGAAACACTCAGACTATTACAGATGACATAAATGATTCAATGATCAGAATTGTCTTTTATTAGCAACCAACTAATGAAAATCATGAAAAATGTCTTTACTACCAAATGGAAACCAATGTTGCCTCCAATGCTGACTGGAATGATATATCAATACCCAGAATTGCTTCATAAGTGTGCTCCCATTGCTGACCATACATGGCCATGGCCATGACAGACACCCATTGGTATTTTAGCTGCAAAGCACAGCTGCACGTTAAAAATTTAGCCTGACATCACCTTCTCAGTCCTTTTCAGTGCCCAAAGGATTTTAACGGGTCGCCAATTCCAGTAGTCTTGTCCAGCTTTTTGCCCAACCAAAGAATAGGAGCTT
Organism: Puccinellia tenuiflora; assembly: GCA_012064385.1. Classification (NCBI taxonomy): domain Eukaryota; kingdom Viridiplantae; phylum Streptophyta; class Magnoliopsida; order Poales; family Poaceae; genus Puccinellia; species Puccinellia tenuiflora. Next base: position 57,881 of record QRDG01000968.1, on the reverse strand, counting down.
TTTTGTTCGACAAAGAAGAATAAAAATAACAAAAAATATGCCCAAATAACTTTGATCTAGTTCGAAGGGTTTCCTTCGGAGGGGCACCTGCTGGTGAAGGTGAGCGCTAGGGAAGGGAGCCTTAGCTGGAGAAAAATAAACATAAATATGAAAGTATGTACACACACAAACTCTCAGTACAAACTCTAGACAACATTTGACAAATAGTGTGGTGAGTTCAGACACACTAAACATCATTTAAGAGATACATCCCTAAGAAAACAAAAGGTAAAAATGCACCCTAGTGACCTAAGCTGCGCCACAAAACTGCACCAGATAAATTGACACCTGCCCGATCTATGAAAAAATTAAAGTATAGCTACAGGCCAGATTGGACACACCTAAGAAGAGCCAAACCACATGGCTCCTGGGGGCTGCAGTCACCAAGATAATCGACATTTCTCTGAAGTAATTAGGCTAAAAATTATCCTAAAAGACAGTGTGTGCAATATTCTAAACATGATTCCCGCAAAAAAATATTCTAATCATGATAAAATGCACCCCTGTGACCTAAAATGTACCAGTTCTAATTTCAGCCTAAGAAGAACAGTGTGTACAGATTATCTATCGAAAGAATTAGAATTGAGTCTAATTAATAAGAACTGAACCTGCAAATCCGAAATAGGGATGCATCTCATGAAGAACATACCTCAAAATATAGGCCAGATCAGACACACGACTTAGTAGAACCAACCTGGAAATACGAAGTAAGTGAATCGGTTGAAGAACACACCATATGATAAGGCAGTGCTGCAATAGAAAGATGTGGTCTTCTAGGTACCGTACATGCTCATGTACATGAGAGGGGCAAAAAAGTCCCGGAGCAACTACAATGTAAATTTGTATATCCATAAACAAAACAAATGCGGGAATTAGTCCTTCTGGAAGGAAGGTAGCAGAATAAATGAGGGACACATGTATTCAGAGCAACAGATGTAGATATACAACAACGCAAAAGGCAGGGCTAAGAGGGAACAGCGAAAGAGTGATGAGATTGTCATTGTCGTGCAATCATGCGGTGCCCTAACCGATGAAGTCAATGCACCCAAGGTTATAAAAAGCTCGCTTAAGCGCACGCTTAAGCTCGCTTAGGCGCTGAGCGGAGCAAAACGCCTAGCGCTCAACTACGCTTAAATATGCGCTTAATTGCGCTTAGCGCTTTAATCCTTCAGAAAAGAGAAAAGCGGAGGCAAAACACTCAATTAGCGCCTAGCGCTTAATTGAACCCTGAATGCACCTGAATCTTCTAACTCTGGAAGGCCATTGGCACTTGGCAATAATTTTAGAGGCACTGAAATTAGAACCAAGACTGGAGATTCCATAGCACAAACTGGAAAGGAAAGGAAAGGAAAGGAAAGAACAAAGGCAAACTTACATGTATAAACAATCAGCCTTCCTGTAATAAAATCAAAAGGTTCCATATGCCAAGCGACGTATATTTGCTAAACAATCCACCATTGTCATAGAACCTGACATTAAAAACATTGTTCAGATATACATACTCACCCCAGGTGCATCTCAATAGGTTCTATAAATATCACAGGAAACAACAGAATGGAACTTGCATGTCTAAGCTGATTAACTCAGATAGTAAAGACTGATATTTCAGCTTCGAAAGATTAAAACGTCAGACTGGAACTTACACCAAAGAAGATTTTCCTTGAGTCCCATTGTTTTAGCTGAAAAATCAATCATATGTTCATGTTACAGAGTGAACAAAATACAATAGAGATACAATTGCAGGTTTACCATGACAGAAATGCAAATGGAACAAAGCTAGAAAAGATACTATATACTCATACGTTCTCAACTGGACTAAACAGCGTGGACCATCTGATTTATTGTAACAGATAAATTGCATACATATATGATACCTGTTCTACCTATCCAAATTTAGTCTCGCTTATAGGAAAACCAAAGTAGTGAAAACAACATATGCATACTTACTGATTTTACAAATCTCAAAACGGTGGACAAAATAGATGGCATCTCAGTTATTTGCCAAACAAAAGTAGTAAATGTAGGAAGTGTACTAAAATGCAAAATAAGCTCAACAAAAATAGATGGCATGACATTTCCGATGTTTGCATAGTCATCTTATTTATTCAGCAAGTATGTACAATAATCAACTATACCGATAGAGAGCATAATCCGTAAAGTATAACCAAAATGCAGCAAAATATGATACCAATGTTCCTGTTTTAACATCCTACACATTCATAAATCATAACATGCATAGATTTATGCCTAAGGAAACATCACATATATTTTTAAATGTTTCATAAAATTTGGGCTACATAAGAGTCCAAATTATTAGGTACTATATACCTTTTGTCAGTTGGCAGACCTGGATGCATAGTGGTTGGTTCCGAATCAACCTACAACAGTCATTGGTACCTGGACGCACAGAAAAAACAACATTCTAAGGTGGAGAAGGGCAGGGCACCGGTATAAGCTCGAGGACAAAAGTAATGCAGCAGTAGTAGAGAGAATCAACATCACCACACCTCAGCTTGAAGGTTCAAAGCGCATGTCAAATAGATGCATTCATGCTGTATCTTTTTGGACCAAATGATACAATGACCTGCACCAAATTGGTTCACCGGGAAGAAGGGGATCTAGCTAGAGAGAGGGAGGAGACACCTGCAGGTTCCGGATGAAGAAGAGGCGGAGGAAGGAAGCCGCCATGCTGCTGGCCTGCATCCTCGGGGACCTCGGCGTGAATAGCTCTGCGACCCTAGCACCAAGGGTATCCTCTGCTCCCCATCGTCTTTGCAGCCATGTGTGCCAAGGGGCGAGGAAGAGGAGAAGACGTGGACTGCGGCGGCGGCAGGAGCTCGGCGGCGTGGCGGAGGAGGGTGTGGCGTGGAGGCGGAACCCCGCGTCATTCCCCATCTCCCCCGCCTGATCCCCAAGACGAGCTCCGTCTTCTCCAGTCATGGCGTCCTGCTGCCTTTCGCCTCTTCATGCCCAAGACCGGTGATGCGAGCGGTGGGCTGCACGGTGGCGGCAGATGAGGAGGCGGCGCGCGGGAGCTAGGAGGAGAGCGACTGGGGGCGAGGCGGCCAGCGTTGCGGAACGGGAGGGGGCGCAAGCGCGGGAGGACAAGAGCGGCGGCTAGGGTTTTCTACCGCGGAGTGTGCTATTTAGCTCACGCGGTGAAAAGCAAGCGACGGTCAAGATGCGCCGTGAGGCTCGATCGGACGGCCGAAAATCCAATAGCCCTGAGAATCGCCCCAACATGGGCAAGGATGTTATCTTTAGATTTGTGGTGCATCTGCCACCTGAATATCTGACCTGACCTGATGATGGTGCCTTGACTGTATCGTTGACCCTCACAGACAGACTGCAGTGCAGCAAGGAGGGTGGGTGCTCCTCTCAAGGAATTGCACTGCCCCCAACCTCTACTACCTCTCAAGGAGTATGTGGAGGAAATTTTTGTAGATTTTATCGGGAGGAGCTCTAATACGTTGCAACCAAGTCTAATTGGTACATTTATCTCTATTGATCGTGAATAGGTGGGTGCTACCGCCTCGGCGTGGGATCGATGATCCACGGCATGTGGCACAATATATGAGATGTTCCACGGCTCCACGGTTGGGGTGGTGCGTTGCATGCCCAGTGTGTATGGATTCCATCTTCGACTAGTTTGGCAAAATGGCTCGAGCGTGACCGACTCGTGTTTACGTGGTTGCGGTCTTATTGTAACACGAGTTCAGTGGCTTCTCGGCTCTACGTGTGGTGCCTACAGTTGAGCCGTTGTTGACGGCCTGCCACGACGCGACGGTTGGAGGAAGCCGGTGAGAGACTTTGTGATCGGTGGTGTGTAAATCCATGGCTAGAGTGGGCGATGGCGGATCTACATAACAAAGTAGATCTGACGCGGACAACGCACCGACGATAGCGAGGGGACGAGATATAGAGGATACACATTAGCGGCAAATGTAGCCACCGCGGTGGTCACGTAGAGCGAGCTAGGGGTGATCCTGTTATTTATATCGTAATTCATTGTCAACATAGATAAATAAAGTGATTAGACTTACTTGCAACAGATTAGGATTCCAACTAATGAAACCCACAAAAATTTCCTCCACCTGGTGCTTTGTACAACACCATGGAGATAGAGGTGGTGGAAAGTACATTTTCCGGGCCTTGACGTTATCGACAGACTTGCAGCAGCAAGCAGGGTGGGTGCTCCTCTCAAGAAGCCATCCATCCATCTCCTTTGGGATAAGCACGGCAGTAAATGAGGAGAAAACCCTGGAATTCAAGGCCGTGCCATTCTCTCGCTACGCCACATTCTCCTGCCATGGAGTACTCAATTATAGTTTTAGTCTTTAGCGAATCGAGAATGGTTGTGCTTCTCTTTTACATAGAAATGGACTTTGCTACGGTTTGCCCGTGGACCAATTGGGCCGTTTGAAATGGTCCCATCCAGCGCGACCGACGCAAATACCAGAAAAGCAATATGTAATGCCAAAATAATTTCAGAACCTTTCTCATCCTGTTGTTGTAACGCGCACCATTCGCCATTCATCTGCCGCCCGCGCTATCCATTCCCACGGCGCCCATGGCCACCACCTATCTCTCAAGCTTCCAGGCCGCCGCCGCCGGCGCGTCACCAAGGCCAAGGCCAAGAATGGTGACATGCCACGCCTCCGAGCCGTCGGGCAGGCGATCAGCCTGCCTCGGCCTCGCCACTGCCGCCTTGCTCCACACCGCGCCCGCCCGCGCCGCCGCCGCGGACAGCGACGAGGACCCGGAGCCGGCCAACAACGGCTGGTGGCTCACCGAGTTCCCCTTGCCGGTGCCCAAGATCCGCAACAGTAAGCAAACCCATCGTCGTCATCATGCATTCCCGTCATTCCAATTCTGATAGTGAACTGAACTGAATTGTGGTGCAGAGGAGATCAACAACGGCGAGACGGGGACGCGGTCGTTCGTGAAGAACGGCATCTACATGGCGGACATCGGGCCGAGCTTCGCGGCGCACGCGTACCGGATTCGCAGCTCCGCCTTCGACCTGCTGGCGCTGGAGGACCTCCTGGGCAAGGAGGCCTCCAACTACGTCAACAAGTACCTGCGGCTCAAGGCCACCTTCATCTACTACGACTTCGACAAGCTCCTCACCGCCGCCGGCCCCGACGCCAAGCCGCCGCTCCTCGACCTGGCCACCCGGCTCTTCGACAGCTTCGAGAGGCTCCAGGCAGCAGTCACCACCAAGGATGACGCCGACATAGGATCCCGCTACGCTGACACGAAGCTCATCCTCCAGGAGGTCATGACAAGAATGGCCTAGTAGCTAGGACAGTAGATTCCTCCAGGAGCCAACTGAAACTTCTACTGCAAACTTCCATCGCATATAGACTCGGTTTTACCGTCATACATGATGTATTGTACATTGTCTGAATCTTATAATAACAGTTCTCTGAAGAAAAGAAAAGAAATACCAAGATTGATGATCAATCAGCAGTAGGTAGAGATAGCAAACAAGCAGGTCAATGGAGTGCTTGTTCCCGTTAATAAGTAACAGTTGGTACATGCCAAGCCATAAAAAAAAGAACATACCAAACAAGAATCTCAATTGCTTATACCACTCAACACTCTATTGCATCAAAGCTGATGCAGATTAGATAACTGAAGCGGAAAGGCCAGCATGCCACACCTGACCGTTAATACAATCAACAAGAGAGAGAGAGAAAAGGAATGAAACAAATGAGAATATACAACCTCTAATTTCCCACACACAGGTTGCAAATGATGGATTGCATCCTTCAATCAACAAACAAACAACAGACATACATTACTGATGGCCCATGTGTTGACGGGACTTCACAATGAGTTGGCAGCATCGATTTATCCTTGTGACGACAAGCTGCGCGTTTGGGTCTGACGGCGAGGGATGCCAATCTCGCACGAGTTTACCCTAGCAGCAAAACGAAGCGAGCAAATGGACTCGCCTGTGGAAGACGCTTCCGGTGAAAGATTCACAAACATTAGTGTCTTCGAGTCTCCACCCAAGCACGGCTGTGTACAGGGAACAAAACAAGTGAGGTTTCTAATGCACAGCAACGACATTAAATCATAATCAGAATGCACGAGTATTATTTATGTGCTAGGAAGTTACCTGAAGTAGATACGTTAGCTTGGAGTTTCTAAATGGAATGTGTTCGTCCTTCTTAGCAATGGAGAAGATAACATCACTCAAGCACGACAAGCTCTTGTTAATAGCCTAAATAGTAATAGTTGTTATGCATCTTACGATGTACACCTTAAAGAAACATAGAGAAGCAATAGCAATTTACCTGAGTCTCCTTGAGTCTATCCCCAGTGGCACCACTTTTATTAAGCCGCTCACTGCCAGCAAGATCAATCAGATTGAGAACTCCTTGCACTTGTTGATCAGTTCCCTGAAAAGAAAATAGCCTGAATTACAAAAAAGGTTATGCATAAATTAGATTTATCAGTAGAAGATTACTGTACCTCATTTACTCCAAAAATTCGAAGTGTGAACACACAGTGACTTCTGGATGATTCCTCATTCATCTGTGTTTTCGCAACAGACCTGCAAACAAGTGAAGATTTTAGGCACATGGCAGAAAATTTGGCCATAAACACCAAACAATTCATTGGAGAGTTCGTCTAAATTATAGGAGAAAAAGCTTTAGTTTAGATCAGTAAAATACTGATTGTAACATAACTAATAGTTGCATGCGCAAAACAAATTTGCATCTGCTATCAAAAATTATGATTGACCAACAAATAACTAAGTATCAGCGGTTGTTTCACTGAATCTGAAAAGAACATCAAACTCAACCTGCTTTGGGCAGCCCGCTTGAGCAAAGAAGAAACTTCATTGATACTCGATACATCAACGACTGTGAGGTCAGACACCTGTGTATTACCATTGGCATCATGTTTGATATTATACTTCGAAGCAGCACCATCCTGAACAGATGTGCGATTTGCTGCTAACAAGTCACGAATAGTCTCATTATAAATTTCCAACATTGAAGCCTACAAGTAAAAAGCTAGCATTAGGATGACAAACATAGAAAACTTGAAGCATCATTAGTTCAAACAGATAAACAAATTAACAGGGACACACCTGCATTTTATATCTCCAGCCTTGTGAAATAAGACATTGACTTGTTTGGAAAATTTGTTCGAGCGATCTAGGTATTAACCCTTTCTGATCATGGACCTCAGGATTACCCATCATTGTATGGGTCTTACCAGATCCTGTTTGGCCATAAGCAAATATACATACCTATATAATTTGAGATCAGTTAGTTGTATATTGTAAAATGTATTTTCATCTGAGAATACAAAAACGACAATGTGATTTTAAGAAAGTACAGTAAATCTTTATTCAAAGCTTGTATTCCATACAAGGAAGCAAAACAACTAAACAAGCAAAAAAGTTCTCAATCTTCTCTGATTGGATTGCTCTTTCAGTTCTGACAATACAAGAGTACATATAGCATCAAGTAAAAGTACCTTATAACCATCCAGGGCACTTTGAACCAATTGAGAAATTTCAGTGAATACGTCTTCTTGGGATGCAGAATGATCAAACACTTTGTCAAACGCAAACGAATACGCTTGTGCTAAAAAAGGAATATAAAAATATTATCAGAAATAATATTCTATCTTTACATACGTTAGAAGTTATCATAAACAACATTTGTAAAGAGGCAGCAAATGTAACATACTGTTATGCATCAACTCGACCCCACGGCCTATATTTTCCCCACTCTTAGGATAAGAGACAGCTCCTGATTCATTTGAGAATAAAGGTCGTACTCGGCAAAAGACGCGAATATTTCCTTTAAGTTCCTGCAGCGCAAAATCTTAGTAACAGACATTCTGTATGGGATTATGAGGGTTGAAGAGAGTAAGTCATTACAAGTATAGTGTTATGTAGCTTTTTGCGCAATTTCTCTCCATCCACAATTTTTTGCTCAGCTTCCATAAGACGTAGTTGTAGGTCCTCCAAAATTTTCTTTTGGTTCTCATACTCACTCATTGTCTCCATTGTTGTCAAATCAGATAGCTGTATGGTGGGGGAAATGTAACAATTACACATCTGACATATTGTACATTGAAACAGCTGTAGTATACTCGAGAATAAGATAGGCATGTACATCTGAATCAAATATAACGATCAAGGGAACAATAGTGCTAACTAATGAATTATCCCTGTAAATGCAAAGCAACTATCAGACAAGCTAAATCATCCATTCAGCAACAGGCTCAGATACACAACTAACTACAGCTTCCACCTCGTAGGCATGCATGTTTATTTTTAGGTTACTCCAATAACTTGCACCCGAAAAATAGCAAGTTGGACACAGGAAGTTTGACAAACTGAAACAAACAGATTCTGTAAAAGTACATAACTACACACCTTCAGCTTTTCATTCGCCGATGCAAGCTGAATTCCCATTGTTTTTATCCTCTCCCTTTGGGTGGAAATAGTTTCCTGTAACATTGAAAACAAATTAGCAAACATGATTCAAAACGTTCCACATTCAATCATTTAGAGTACACAATCATACCTCAAGGGATGTGCATTTATTCATGACATTATCTATTTCCACTGTAGATTTTCCTGTTAGTTCCTTGTATGTAGCCAAGTCACTCAACAACGAATTCATTTCAGCTGATTTATGATCGCGGTCCTCCCTTACTTGCTGCAGCTCACATCTAAGAGTATCAACCTCCTTTAATAGATCATTCTTTTGCTTTAAAGCTTCACTCTGCGAAGACTGCAAGGAGTAACAGCATTAACTATCACCATGTAGCAGATGCATGTAACAAGAGATATTACGATGAAAAAAATGTAATGAAAGGATGAAACTGTGATAGTACCTTTGCCAAATCCAGTTGCAGCTTTACTGAGTTAGCATGATCCTTCAAACCATTCATAGTTTCAACCATAGTATTCTTCTCTTTTTGCAGTTTTGCTATTGTTTCGCCATTCTTTGTTGCGTCTGCTTGGAGGTTGCAATTATATTGCTGCAAGCTAGTGTTGTATTCTTGAAGCCTCTTGTTTGTATCCTGGAGCATCTTGATCTAGATGAAACAGAATGCAGGTAAAACATACAATCATGCATACAAATGGATAAGAGAAGATACTGAACAACAATATTACCTGATCATTTAGACGCTTTTGATCCAACTTGACTCTGTTGAGTTCTTCTGAAAGCTCGTTTCTTGATGATTCTGCAGCACTTCTAGCCGCTTTTTCATCCCCATAAGACCGAAGTAAATCCTGCACTTAAACAATTTGTGATTACGGACTGATGTGTGATGGTCAATAAAAGAGGAATTAGCCAAATGCACAGGCCACCCACCATTTTTTCAGCTTGCACCTTCTTTAGGTTCTCTTCTAGAGAGGCATATTGTCTCTGAAGCTCCTCTTTTATTGCCACTGATTCTTCGATTTTACTTTCCAGCTGAGAAACTAGATGACACCATACACATTCAGTCAGTGGAATGAACAATTGCAGGAGTTTGCATGGTGTCAGATGAAGGAGTGTTACCAATTTCGGTATGATGTTTCTCTGCGGCGTCGATTAGTTCATTGAGTTTCGCGATTTCAGCGAGGTTTGCATCCTCCCTGTCAAGTAACCATTTGATGCAAGCCCGCAGCTTCTTGATGTATTCAATCATCTGCTCACTCTTTCCCTGCGGACACAATCAGGAAATTGATGCCGTTTAGAACACTGTATAAGACCTTGTAATCAGCAGTTAAGAAGAGCAGGGAATTGTAAGCCATTGCCAAGGGAAAAGGGGACCAGAACAACATGTATTTTACCAAATAGTGCGTGACATATTAGGAGAGTCCCGGGGACTAACCACACATGAGCGCAGGCTAGAGTATGATTGGTTCTAAATAAATTGGTCTTGCAAGCTAAAATTCACAGCTCCATGTTTCGGCCCAGCCACAAGGCTCAGATCGGGACGAAATGGCTAACGGGAAAACATTAACCAGGACGCAAGGTAAATTCCGACCAGAGCGCGAGAAATCTACTACGGAGTAGTACGAGTTTGTTTCGTCATCAGCGCGAAGAAAAAAGTCAAAAATCAGTTACCTTGTAGTCCATCTTGTTCTTGCCCTTCATCTTCTCGTTGAGGAGGGCGTCGACGTCCTCCCTCCCGGCGAACTCGATGGGGGCCTCGGCGGGTGGCGGCGGCGCGGCGGCGTTCTGCGACGCCGTGGAGAGCGGCGGGCGCGCGGCCGGGCCCCCCGCCGTGCGCTGGCGCTTGCCGTGCTGGGCAGCGTCGTTCTCCTTGAGGCGGGGCGTCCCCAGGCGGGCGGCGCGGTCGCGCGTGGCCATGGCGGTGGCGGATCTAGGGTTCGGGGCGCGGGGCGGATGAGGAGGAGCGGGCGGGCGGGCGAGGGGGGACGGAAGGGGAAAGAAAGAGAAAGGTTTGGGCGATGTGAGCTGGGGAGAGGGAGATTTGAAATCTTTCGAAATTTCGATCCGATGCGACCAGACGCTCCCCCTGTGGCTTTTATGCCCCCTTCGTGCGCAGCTACACAGCCCGAACACACGAGCACTTCCGCTTCAGTGCCGACTGCCGAGTCTGTCGGCCGACCCAACCTTGTTTCTCTTCCAGATGGGTCCACGGTCTATTGTGAGAAAGAGCATGTGGGCGTCTGCCCCGTTTTTAAAAATACAATTTAAACATGGTTTAAATAGTCTACAAATTTAGAAATAAAAATTTACACCTACATCTCTATAAAATATGCGGTGCAAAGTTCAGCAAAAAAATGACTTTTTATTTTGCCCTCGCAAAAAAGACAAACTTCGGTGATAGAAAAAATTCACAAGACATTCTTTTATCTTTTTTACATAGGAAACAAAACAAGCCATTTTTTTCGTGAAACTCACTGCACGCAATGTAGAACGTGGATGTGTATTCGTGCATATTTTTTACGGATATTATTGTCATTTAGAAATGTGGTTTTCGAAAACAGAGCAGCTATGCATTTTATGGTCCATTTTGGCTCATATGAGCGGATGTTCCTATTGTAGAAAATTCATTTTTAATTTTTAAAAATTACAAAAAAAAACATTTGGACATTCTACATATGCACATAAAGTTTCACGAAAAAAAGAGACATTTCTTATCCTATGCAAAAAACACAAAAGGTTTTCACGAAATATTTTTTATCTTTCTTACACATGACATAAAGATTTCTCTTTTCACAATACTTTGTGTACACATATACAATGTCTGGATGTATACCTTTTTTTAAATATTTTACATTTTAAAATGTGTTTTTTATGTCGTGAAAGTACATGCTACTATGAGCCAACGGATTTCCGTGTGTGTTTACCAAGGCGGTCCTGAATAGACAAAATGCTTTTATTTGTTTTAATGTTTCTTTATCCTACTTTTTTATCGTTGTGATCAAGTTGTGTGGTAGTGAAAGAACAAGCTATGCCCGAGATGTCGCCTAGAGGGGGGGGTGAATAGGCGATTAACACTTTTTCTAATTAGGGGCTTAATAATTGCGGAATAAAACTATGTGTTTAAATTAACAAGCCAACAACCTAATATTTTAGGTTTGCCTAAGTGTACCAACACCTTATGCTAAGCAATTCAAGCAACAAGGTGATAGCAAGATATGAACTTCAAGCACGAAGGCTATCACAATGTAAATTGCATAAGTAAAGCTTGGGTATAGAAATAACCGAGGCACGCGGAGACGAGGATGTATTCCCGAGTTCCTCCTTGTTAAGGGAGTACGTCTCGTTGGAGGGGTGTGAGCTCGCCACAAGAGGCCTACTCAAGATGCCACAAAGGCCTCACCCTATTCTCCGATGAACCGCACCCAAAGGTTTGGTTCACCTTCCACTATCGGAATACTTCGAGGCGGATTCCGGAGCCCTTTTACAACTTCCTTGGGGCACACACCCACAAATCAATTGGGGGCTCCCAATTCGTGTCGAAGCTTCACAATTCGAAGTCTTCGCGGCACCTCCAACCGTATAGGGTACACAATGCACCCAAGAGGCACAAAGTTCTTGGGAACACAATGCACCCAAGAGTAACAAGCTTCTCAACCTTCAACTTCACGTATCACCGTGGAGAGAGCAACCCGATGCAACTAATGCAAAAAGGCAAGAACACACTAAGTGGTCAAATCCTTCACTCTCAAATTCCAACCAAAGCAACTAATGCTATGGAGGGAATAAGAGAGGAAGAACAAAAGGGGATGAGCACAAAGCAACCCCAAATCTAGATCCACAAGGTTCCCCTCACTTAGAGGAGATTTTGATTGGTGGAATGGTAGATCTAGATCTCCTCTCTTGAATCCCTAAGTTTGGGCAAGAATCATTGGAGGGATTGAGAGGAATCAAGCTCACAAGTTTGCAACAAAGGAGGAGAGAAGAAATGAGCTGAGCAAAGTGAGCAAGCCAAGCAACCAGCACTTGGGGGAAGAAGGGGGCTATTTATAGCCTCCCCCAAAAACTAGCCGTTGGAAAAACGAGGGGCCGGAAATTCCGGGTTAAAGGGGCCGGATATTCCGAGGCTAACACCGGAATTTCCGGTGCCCCGGAAATTTCCGGAGCAAACCTCCGGTGCAAAGTTCCGGACCCCACCCGAGAGAAAACGCGAAAATGACTTAGCCAAATTTTCCTTGGGCCGGATATTCCGGACCAAAGACCGGAAATTCCGGACCCCCGGAAATTTCCGAGGAAACTTCCGAGGCAAAATTCCGGACCCCCTCCAGAGAGAAAAGCCAAAAAAGACTTAGCCAAAAAAGCTCAGATGAAAATATGGGCCGGATATTGAAAGAACAAGCTATGCCCGGATGTCGCCTAGAGGGGGGGGTGAATAGGCGATTAAAACCTTTTCTATTTAGGGGCTTGATAATTGCGGAATAAAACTATGTGTTTAAATTACCAAGCCAACAACCTAATATGCTAGGTTCACCTATGTGCACCAACAACTTATGCTAAGCAAATTAAGCAACAAGGTGATAGCAAGATATGAACTTCAAGCACGAAGGCTATCACAATGTAAATTGCATAAGTAAAGCTCGGGTATAGAAATAACCGAGGCACGCGGAGACGAGGATGTATTCCCGAGTTCCTCCTTGTTAAGGGAGTACGTCTCGTTGGAGGGGTGTGAGCTCGCCACAAAAGGCCTACTCAAGATGCCACAAAGGCCTCACCCGATTCTCCGATGAACCTCACCCAAGGGATTGGTTCACCTTCCACTATCGGAATCCTTCGGGGCGGATTCCGGAGCCCTTTACAACTTCTTCTTGGGGCACACACCCACAACTCAATTGGGGGCTCCCAAACTCGTGCCGAAGCTTCACAACTCGAAGTCTTCGCGGCACCTCCAACCGTCTAGGGTACACAATGCACCCAAGAGGCAACAAGCTCTTGGGAACACAATGCACCCAAGAGTAACAAGCTCTTCAACGTCGATCTTCACGTATCACCGTGGAGGGAGCAACCCGATGCAACAAATGCAAAAGGCAAGAGCACACAAAGTGCTCAAATCCTTCACTCCCAAATTCCAACCAAAGCAACTAATGCTATGGAGGGAATAAGAGAGGAAGAACAAAGGGGATGAACACAAAGCAACCCCAAAATCTAGATCCACAAGTTTCCCTCACTTAGAGGGGATTTTGATTGGTGGAATGGTAGATCTAGATCTCCTCTCTTGAATCCCTAAGTTTGGGCAAGAATCATTGGAGGGATGGAGAGGAATCAAGCTCACAAGATTAGCAACAATGGAGGAGAGAGAAAATGTGAGCAGAAAAACGTGCAACTAGCCCTTGGGGGAAGAAGGGGGCTATTTATAGCCACCCCCAAAAACTAGCCGTTATGTGCAGAAAAACTGCACGGCGGTACTACCGCTGGGGCAGCGGTACTACCGCTACAGGTATGTGGACCGGTACAGCGTGTAAACCGACTCCAGCGGCAGCGGTACCCTGTGGGAGGTACCGCTGACCCCAGGTGGCGGTACTACCGGTGTCCTGCCGGTACTACCGGTGGATACTTAGCCGCAAGGGCTAAGCCATCCCAGCGGTAGTACGAGGCAGAAACCGCTGAGGTACCGAACCCCATACCCGTAGCCAAAACTTGCCCAGCGGTACCTCTGGCGGTAGCACCAGCGGTACTACCGCTGGAGGTTGTACTGCTAGGGCAGCTGTGGCACCGCTCCAGGTTGGAGCGGTACTACCGCTGCGCCAGCGGTACTACCGCTGAAGGCAATTTTGGCAGACCAACCGGTACGAGAAAAACATAACTTAATCATCCGGACTCCGTTTTCGATGATCTTGGTCTCGTTGGAATCGCAACGAAGAGAACTACAAGATCATGCAGAGAAACGTCATTGTCCATCATTTGAGGAGGAGATCATAAGGAGAGAGTTTGACCTCTCTAAAAAGGATACGCCGGGAAGACCTCCCTTTTTGAAAACCGGAAAGACCGAAACTTTTGCAATTGAAGTCCGAAAGAGGTAAAACCAATTTTGTTGGAAAGAGGACAACAAAAGCAACCTTTGTAAAAGGCAAACAAGCAATAGAGATTTTGCAACGAGATGGAAGATATAACTCTTCCGCACGAAAGAACCGGCAAAATCTCCAATACCGAAAACACAAAAGAAGACGCAAATGCAAATCGTTTTCGGTGACCTTGGCTTTGTCATGACAAGCATGACAAGCACCAATACCACACCACGATAAGATCCAAATAAGAACCAATAAAGATGATTGCATGGATGCAAAGGTTTGAGCTCTCCACGAACGATACGATCACGATACTCGGTCGAGAGCCCCTCTTGATAGTACGGCTATCTATCCTATAACCCGATCTCTCAACTAACATCATGAGACCGGTAAAATAAAAGCCCTATCAAGATCATACCTTTGCCTTGCGCATTAATCCACTTGAGGTCGATGAAGACGATCTTCATTTCCTCAAGACGAACCACCTTTCTTGATTGCGCCTTGCTTGGTGAAGATTCACATGTGGCTCCCCCATACACCAAGATGGGGGAAGCACCATTTCGGCATATCTTCACTTGTCCTTTATCTTGATGACGAACACCTTGGCCTTGATCAACAAATGATCTTCTACCTTGACCTTGACTCCAACCAATGGAGACAAGCTTGGCCTTGATCAACAAATGATCTTCTACCTTGACCTTGACTCCAACCAATGGAGACAAGCAAGCTTGGCCTTGATCAACAAATGATCTTGACACAAGCTAAAGGACAACCTACACATAGAGCTCAAAGCAAATATTAGTCTATAGAGATTGTCATTAATTACCAAAACCATGCATGGGATCAACCATGCACTTTCAGATATTCCGGTGCAACGGCCGGAACTTCTAGGGGCCTGGCCGGAAATTCCGCCCCACAGAAAACAGCAGAAATTGCAATATGAAAATGGGCATATCTTTTGCATCCGGACTCCGTTTTCGATGATCTTGGGCTCGTTGGACTCGCAACGAAAAGCTCTACAAGATCATGCAGAGAAACATCATTGTCCATCATGTGAGGAGGAAATCATAAGGAGAGAGTTTGACCTCTCTTAGAAGAGACAAACCGGAAAAACCTCCAAAATCAAAAACGCAAGAAGGTATTCATGAAATCCGTTTTTGATGAACTAGAGCTTGGTATGGAGATGAACACAAGCTCTAAATTCTCACATGGATAAAAGCCAAATAAGAAACAATAAAGATGATTGCATGGATGCAAAGGTTTGTGCTCTCTACGACGATATGATCACGATATACGGTCGAGAGCTCCTCTTGATAGTACGGCTATCTATTTTATAACCCGGTCTCTCACTAAACATCACGAGACCGGTAAAATAGAAACCCTATCAAGATCATACCTTTGCCTTGCGCATTAATCCACTTGAGGTCGACGAAGTCGATCTTCATCTCCTCAAGACGCACCACCTTTCTTGATTGCGCTTCGCTTGGTGAAGATCCACATGATGCTCCCCCATACACCAAGATAGGAGATGCACCACATAGACAAATCTTCACTTGGCCTTTATCTTCAAATGGTTGGCAAGATCCAAGCATATGACATCTTCTTGTTGATCATCTTGAACTTGAACCACACCACTTGACACCGTCCTTCATGAGCTACACGAGATCTTCCTTTTGATGCAAGCTCATGACAAGACACCTAACCCAACATAGATATACCAAGCACATAGATCATGGGTTAGTTCACAAGGCTATATTGACGAGTGCTTACCATACCATGAGATCACATGATCCCTCATGGTACATTACTAGCCTTGTGTGTTGATCAACTTGCACATAGCCTTGATCAACATATAATCTTCTTCTTCCATTAGCCTTGATTCCAACATATGGAGATCAAGCAACGCAAATGAACACATCCTACAATTAGCTCAACACAAATATTAGTCCATAGAGATTGTCATTAATTACCAAAACCATGCATGGGATCAACCATGCACTTTCAATCTCCCCCATTTTGGTAATTGATGACAATCCCTTTTTAAGAGGGTTTATATAATGAATAAAGCATCCTTGCAAGACAAACGAGCAAGGATAAGCATAAAACCCAAATTCCCTTAAACCCTCTAAACTTCTCCCCCATTGGCATCGATTGCCGAAATGGGAAGAACAATTTAGAGAGCCAATATATTATGAGTTCCTCCATAAAGGTGATGGCAATCCCTTTTAATGAAAACTAGAGGAAATCAAACTATATTGAGGATCCAAAGATTGCAAAAAGGATGAAATCATTCTAAACATCTCCACAAAGGAGAAAAGCAATCAAAAAGATCCAAAGCGAGAGTTCTAAATAACAACGGAGAAGCTCCCCAATGTTCATGCACAAATGAGGAGTGCATAAATATGGTATCCTCACTCCCCCAAAATCATCTAGAACACTCAACAAGTGCAAGAGTGCATAATGCAAAAGCAAATCATAGCACTTGCACCAAAGATGTGGTTGAGCCAAAAGAAGATACCAATTTTCAAAGATTCAACATAAGATAGGCCCAACCGAGATAAAAAGATCTTTTTAGAGAAATATGTTCACAAGCTTAGGGATACCAATTGGAAATTAAACCAATTGAAAATGCCAAAAGCTAGTGAGAGCATTTAGACAAAGAAAAATCAACATGATCACCATGGTAGGCATGAGGTCAAAAGATCTTCAAGAAATACATGAGTGTGCAAAGATACCAATAAACAATAAGACAAGCACTCATGAGACAAATTTGGAGGCCACCAAAGAATTAGAGATAAAACACAAGGTGGCACAAAAAGAAATAGGATACCAACTAAAAGGTGACCTCTCTCATATGTATAGGTTTCTAATTAGATAAACCATTGAAGATTTACATCCGCAAAGAAACATATACATACGAAATGGTTCGGGAAAGAGAGAACAAGGTATCCAAAAGGAAGTCATAAATATACAAAATGAGATTGTTGCTTAAAAGCATAGCACATAGCTCAAATTTATCTCATTGTATATAAATGAACTTCAAATATATCAAATGCATCACACATATCACTAAGGGAACAAGAGATAGTGGAGATGCTTTGAAATAGGCAACAAGTATCATAAGGAAATAATATCAATTGAAGAAAAGGTTTTTGCAAATTCAACACACATATCACAAAGATATATTAAGTGAAGGAAAAGGCCAAAACCACAACAATTGCATATAAGAGATTTCATGCCAAGAGGCAACCTACACAAGGTTGAATACTAGAAAATTATGCATGGGATAGATACTTGTTACCGAGATGCATTGACGATGAGGATAATGAGAGTTGGTTTGATATCAAAGATTGACTCCGACAATCACACGGTGAGAACACCTTCCTTATGAATGAGGCAAGCATCCAATGCATCTCCATTGTACCTAAAACAAAATTAGAATACAAAATGGTTCCCAAACTCATTGGGTTCCATAGTAGTTAGATCAACTACAATATATAGGACATACTCCACATAAATATGTGCATATAGATATGAAATTGAATTTCATGCACATCTTAGCCGATTTAGGATTCGGTGGAGCATATCCTATATATTGGATCAAGAAAGATAAGCATGCTAAAATAATATAAATTAGTAACCGAGCATGCAAAGGCTTTCTAGAACCAAAAGAGATACAATTTGGACAAAAACACCAAGTAAACCAAGAAGAGAGCACACAAGAGTGTGACACTAAAGGTTGTCCAAATTATATCAAAATCCAAATCAACATATGATTGAGGAAAAAATCAAATCAACAAATGATTGATTCCAAACACATCAACACATGAAGTGTGATATCAAAAGGAATCAAATCAACACAACAAATGATCGATAAGACACCAAATGAAAATAAGATACCAATTAAAACAAAAAATATCAACTAGGAGAAAGGATACCAAGAAGAGGGTGATACTTGACCGAAATCAAGTAGAGTAAAATAAAGCAAGAAAGGTATCAAGACTCCCACAATAAATATCAATTGGAACAAATATCTATGGAGGAGATATTAAATTCCAATTAATACCAATTGAAGGTACCAACACAAGATAAATAATCAAATGCCAATTGAAAGGATCAAAATTGATAGATAGGTTAGTGTTCTAAATAAAAAGGAATGATCCCCCAATATTCATGCATTATCTTTGATATTTGCATTTGAATACAAAATGCATGCACAAGGGATCATTACTCTCCATATTTTATTTACAACACTAAACACTACCAATTGAAAAATAGGATCCATTCAAAAGGCAAGGAAGGCAATAGATAAAGCAAATCAACGCAAGAGCCAATATGAAGATAGTCTACAAAATCCACCACAATTACTAGTATCACTTGTCATGGACAAGGAGTATATAAAGATATTTCTCGGTGGTATAAAGGAATGATGTTCAAGACCAACTTCACAACAAATAAGCATATGGCAAGAGATAAGAAATAAAGCGCCATATTGAATAAGGTTTGTTGGTAGTTTCAATTATTCGAACTAACCGGCAAAGCCATAGTTAGAATAAAATGAAACAAATGGTTTCTCACATAATATATGGAAATGCATATTAGAGAAAAACCACACCAAGCAAACTCACAAAAACAAGAACCAAAGGGTAACCACAAAGGAAAATTGGAACTTGTTTGAGCAAACATGCCACATAGGAAATAGATAATGTACAATATCAAATCTAAGTGGCAAACCTCAAATGTTCACATTTTTATGGATTTGTAATATGAACCTAGCTTATTACTCCCCCATAATGTGATAATTCATTTTATTTTTAAACAAGAGGCAAATAAAACCAACTAGAGAAATTAATGGACATTGTAGAATTTGAATTTCTCATGAATATGACATACCACATAGTAGCTAGATAATATTGAAATATCAATACTAGGTGGTGTGCATCATGTACATACATTTTTAGGTTTTGTGAGGTGCACAAAGCACATCACTCCCCCAAAATGGGATAGTCCATTAATATCTCAAAAGAGCCAAATGAAATCCACACAAGATTCAATAAAGCTCAACACACAAATTACACATATATGATACACAACCTTGAATAACAAGACAAGTAGGAAA
Organism: Puccinellia tenuiflora; assembly: GCA_012064385.1. Taxonomy (NCBI): domain Eukaryota; kingdom Viridiplantae; phylum Streptophyta; class Magnoliopsida; order Poales; family Poaceae; genus Puccinellia; species Puccinellia tenuiflora. The sequence goes on along the minus strand of QRDG01000968.1, from coordinate 38,235 downwards.
GGAGCATATCATATACAAACACATGCTAGGAACAAAACTAACACATGCAAGGGAGCAAGCAACTTTCAATGTATATGAATTAAATACAAGTTACCGCAAGGAGGAAGCATTGGATATGAGATAGATATGTGATAATCCAATTGACTTGGATTGAGAAATAAAACCATGAAGATCCCTCAATTCTTCAAAAATAGCCAAGTCACCAATGTCCTCCACTAACACCTATTGATCAAGTTGAAGATTGTTGGTCCCCAACCAAGTTGGGTCCTAAGAGGTTAGTCACAATAGGTTTGGGAACCCAAATGGTGCTTTTCTTGACACCACTTTGAGCTCCCACATACTTGGCAACCATATTGCCAACTCTATCCTTCCTAAGAGAATATAAATCATCAATTATGATAGGAGAGGAAGAGGTACCATTAGTGCATGAAGAAGCAAAATGACCTTTGCCACGGCAAAGGTAGCAACACCGACTCTTCTTCTTCTTCTTAATAGGCTCTTCAACTTGAGAAGCAATAGCTTGAGTCTTCTTGGGAGGTGGCCTTTGTTCAACACGTGGTTGAGCACGAGTTTGAACAAGAGGCCGCTTCCCTAGTTGCTTCTCACTAAGAGGCTTCTTCTTCATTGGGCAATCCTGAACGTGGTGCCCTTCAACCTTGCACTTGAAGCAAGTGATCTTGGCCGGATTCTTGACTTGAACTTGGCCCTTCTTCTTGTTGTCAACCTTGGACTTGTTCTTGTTGTTGGAGTTGAATCCAAGTCCACTCTTATCATTTGGGGATTGTTGCACACTCAACATGTTGTCAAGTGCACTCTTCTCCCCATGACGCTTTTCCAAGCCCTTCTTCAAAGAAGCGACTTGGGCCTTGAGGTCTTTTATTTCCTCTACATGGTTAGTGGCAACAAAAACACTAGAGGAAGTAGAAGCTTCATTGTTAGAGAAACAAGGCAAAGCAAGTAATTAATCACATGATGTACCAATATTTTTAGTGGATGAACTACTAGGACTAGCACATGGCATTTTAGCATTTTTAGTTATGGTTGTGCTATTATCCACATGAGGCTCACAAGATGTTACCTTTGTAGTGACGGCCTCATGAGCCAACTTGAGACAAGCATAGGATGCTAGAAGTTCATCATTAGAGCTAGATAGCTCTTTATGACTTTCTTCCAACATCCTATACTTGCTAATTAGCGACTCAAGTTGAGCCCTTAGCTCAACATTCTCCTTCAAACTAGATGCTTCACAAGAAGTGGAGTTAGTAGCACAGGCATCATTTTCATTAGGAATAGAAGAAGAAAATTTAGCAAGCTCTTCATTTAATCTAGCATTTTTCTTTTCGTGACTTTATATTTAGCATGAACATGGTCACGTTCTTTAATAATTTTAGCAATAATTTCATTATGAGACTCCTCGATAGATTCTAGTTTCTCCTCTAGAGAAGCACGAGTCTCATGCTCTTCCTCAAGAGCATCTTCTAACGATGCCTTTTCCATAGCATCATCTCTTTCGATCTTACCCTTTTCTTCAAGGCTTGCTTCCAAGGCCTCAATAGTCTCCCCGCGCTCAATTAGCGCCTCCATGATTTCAAAGAGAATAGCTTGAGCATTTTTATTGTTAGGGAGGGCTTTAAGAATTACTAGACCTTTATTTTGAAGGAGAGCATTAACCTTTTCCATATCATCTTCTTCATCATTATTATCATTATCATTATTATTATCATCACTACTAGAAGATTTAGCCATAAGGCAATGAGTGATGGATGAAGAAGAACAATTAATTTTTGAACTACTCAAGTTCACATCTTGTTGCATAGCAAATTGGGTTTCCTCTACATTATTATTCATGCAAGAGTTAGAGGGAACACAAGCATTTTTATCATGGCAACAAGATAAAGCAAACATATCATCAAGAGATTTATCTAAGCAATTTTTGGATGATATGCAAGGACTATCAACACTAGCATGTATGACATTTGGAGTGCTAGAAGAGTTTAAGTCCAAAGATGAGTCATTGCAACAAGATAGAGATAAAAGATCATCAAAAATGAGATCACTATCAATATTGCAAGACCTATCACTACTCACCATTACATTGATTTGTGGCTTACCACATTTTGGTGAAGTAGACGAAGACGAGAGCTCGTCACGGCCGGAGGTGGAGGGAGAACAATCATCCTCAATAGAGTTGGACACTCCATATTTTTCTTGAAGCTTGGTCCATAATTCATGAGTATCCCGGAGAGGCATGATTGACTCGAAAACTACAACACTTACAAATTTGCAAAACTCATTAGAAGCTAGAGCATCTAGATATAAGTTTTTTTTCATCCTCTAAAGTCGTACTTTCGTAATCCTTTGGAGTAGAAAAACCTATATCTAAGATACGCTCAATATTGGGGTCCAAGATCCGTAAGTGATTAAGCATATGAGTTTTCCAAACATTAAAATTTGTGCCATTAAATCTAAACAAGGAATTATGCACTAAATCCCTAGACGACATCTTTACTCTCTAGGCGGTAAAGCCAAACAAGAGAGACGAGGCTCTGATACCAATTGAAAGAACAAGCTATGCCCGAGATGTCGCCTAGAGGGGGGGGGGGGGGTGAATAGGCGATTAACACTTTTTCTAATTAGGGGCTTGATGATTGCGGACTAAAACTATGTGTTTCAATTTACAAGCCAACAACCTAATATTCTAGGTTTGCCTAAGTGCACCAACACCTTATGCTAAGCAATTCAAGCAACAAGGTGATATCAAGATATGAACTTTAAGCACGAAGGCTATCACAATGTAAATTGCATAAGTAAAGCTCGGGTATAGAAATAACCGAGGCACGCGGAGACGAGGATGTATTCCCGAGTTCCTCCTTGTTAAGGGAGTACGTCTCGTTGGAGGGGTGTGAGCTCGCCACAAGAGGTTGCGGCTCCTGCCGCGGCCATTTCCCCGAGTCCTGATGCTCCTCCTCCTGCCAGGTACCGTCATGTATACCTCGATCGGCGAGAGATACAGCGTCTGATCGTCGGAGTCGTCGTTGAAGGTGGACTCGAAGGATGCCGAGGCTCCGCCGGTGGAGTACGTAGGGCTTGACTGGGGTAGATGAGATGTATGGCGCGACCGGCGTCTCGGTCGTGCGCGCAAAGTTGACGGTTGGCGATGTAGATCGCGATGCTGCGGCCAAAGGCGACGCAGGTTCGTCGAGCGTTCCCCCCGCGAGATCCGCGCGGGGTGACAGGATGTCCACCGATGCAGTCGATGAAGTTGCGACTTCCGCCGATGAAGTCGATGAAGTGGCGAGTTCCTCCGATGCGGAAGGAGGTGCGTCCGTGAGACGGAGCGTGCCCCACTTGTTGACGTAGAAGCGCAGCTTGCCAAAGCTCGTCTCCACGCCAGCTTGTAGGTCCTCAAAGGCCGATTGCACGACCGGCGAGTGCGGGTGAAAACCCAAGGAACCGAAGTAGATCGGCTGCTGCAGATCCGGCGAGTCGCCGATGGTTGCTGATGAAACCGCCGAATCCGTAGATCCAGCACCAGTCTTTCCCACCGACGGCACCAATTAACGTGGGGTTACCACGCCAAATCCCTCGGATGACATCCTCGGGTTGAGAGAATAGGAGAAGAAGATGGTGGTACTGGTGGATTCGTCGGCTGACAAGAGAGATTTACCTAGGTTCAGGCCCCCGAAGGTAAAAGCCCTACGTCCTGCTTGTCTGGTATTGATGATGAGATCGATTACAATGGTGAGTTCGTGAGATGCAATCTCGCTAGGGTTCTGGTGGTGGATGATTGCGTACCCTAGGTCGGCGGCCCTCCCAGTCCTTTTAGAGTGGGACTAGGTCTCGGGTCCGGTACCGACTAGGTTTACATCTAGGCTTGCCGACCTAATATCTCTGAATCTTTCCTTCGGGGCCTCCTTCCTGGGCCTGATGACAGATGGGCCTTTTATTCTCTTCCGCACCAGGGTAGTCCATGGTGGCACACCCGAAAGGTGTACCCACGTCAAGAGGCCTACTCAAGATGCCACAAAGGCCTCACCCTATTCTCCGATGAACCGCACCCAAAGGTTTGGTTCACCTTCCACTATCGGAATCCTTCGAGACGGATTCCAGAGCCCTTTTACAACTTCCTTGGGGCACACACCCACAACTCAATTGGGGGCTCCCAATTCGTGCCGAAGCTTCACAATTCGAAGTCTTCGCGGCACCTCCAACCGTCTGGGGTACACAATGCACCAAAGAGGCACAAAGCTCTTGGAAACACAATGCACCCAAGAGTAACAAGCTTCTCAACCTTCAACTTCACGTATCATCATGGAGAGAGCAACCCGATGCAAGTAATACAAAAAGGCAAGAACACACTAAGTGGTCAAATCCTTCACTCTCAAATTCCAACCAAAGCAACTAATGCTATGGAGGGAATAAGAGAGGAAGAACAAAAGGGGATGAACACAAAGCAACCCCAAATCTAGATCCACAAGGTTCCCCTCACTTAGAGGAGATTTTGATTGGTGGAATGGTAGATCTAGATCTCCTCTCTTGAGTCCCTAAGTTTGGGCAAGAATCATTGGAGGGATCTATTATATACTTAAAACAATAGAAAATAAAGCTACCGTGTTCGTCCACATAGGCTGAAATTACTAGCTCCGCTGATCTAGATAATCACGGTTGAGATTGAAAGTTAGATCGAAGTTACGTAAACTTTGTCATGTGTCATATAACTGGACACGTACGTACAAGCAAATTTTACATCAAACATGTAGAGAGGTACAGCCACGATCCGATTGGGAAGTATACACACAGAAAAAAAAAAGATCCGATCGGGAAAACGTGTGTGAGCAGGACACTTATACCATGCACTTTAAATCCGGCCATCTCGGGCAATAATAATCACCATAACTGCAGCTGCGGAATCGTTAAGATTTTCTTTTGCCAGAAGTCTGTGTTGCATGCAAGTCATCAACTAATCTAGCAATTTTCTTTGTTTTCCTTTACAAGGAATATTTCGTACGATGAAGAAAAATCTGCACGAGGATCCTCTTATATCTGGACAACAACTCTATTTCTTTGGCCAATGCACATTGATTTGTGTTGCTTTGTCCAGCTCGATCAACCCTTGCGAACAATACCAGCCATGAGCGAACAGAATTGCAGGGCCGTAAGCGTGACAGATCTCAAAAACTGAATGATCTCGCTTCCCATCAGTGGTAGAAGCACATGAAATCAACAACGATTATGAGATTATGACGATGAGGCCTTTTGTAGATCTAATTCCGACGAAAATACCTAGCACAAACGGTTAAGACAAGTATGATATCAATCCGGCGAGAAGCGACGCGTCGGTTAGGATCGATGGCAACTCAGCCGATGCCGAAAAACATAGTGGCACGTCAGTAGATTGGGCGAGTCGCCATAAAAGGTATCAAATTTTCTCCCGTTAAAAAAAAGTAACAAATTTTCTGATCACACCCGAAAGTTTAAAGTCCAACTCCGCACTCTAGAATTATTGTTCGCGCTGAATGCATGCTCAATTCATCAAGTTGATATAAACAGGTCCGGTCTTCTCATCCAACATGCGGTTTGCATGGTGCATCAACAAGATTCTTTTTTTGTGCTCTCATCAATATGATTTGATAAAGGTATATGAAGAAGTACATGCAAATGCAAGAGGCTGTAGATGCATCGTATGGAAGAGACAGTAACTAATTGACAGTGCCGACGGGAGAAGCACCTGGGCTACCGACAGGAGAAGCATGGTTGAATAGGAGGTAAAAAAACACATGTCGCTCAATTATTTTCTTGCATGGTGCATTAACAAGATTTCTTTTGTGCTCTCATCAATAAGATTTGATGAAGGTATATGAAGAAGTACATGCAAATGCAAGAGGCTGTAGATGCATCCTATGGAAGAGACAATAACTAATTGACAGTACCGACGATAGAAGCACATGGGCTACCGACAGGAGAAGCATGGTTGAGTAGGAGGTAAAAAAACACTTGTCGCTCAATTATTTTCTTATCTATGATTTTTTAGAAAATAAATAAATTAACAGTATGATTTTTCATATGAACTCCATTTCAAGTGAATAAAACCTTGGTAACTATGTATGAAATTAATAGGTGGATCAAGTATAAGTTTTTAAGTATATAAAATTTAAAATATCAATGGGGGAAATCTACCAATTATATTCTTCATATGAATTGCATGAATATCTAAATAAATAATATGTACTTCAGAACTGGAATTCTATAAATAACTAAGTTTCAAAATAAATTTTGTATAAAAAATAGCAATTGCAATAATAGGGAATATGAACTAAAAATTAGCAGGAAATTTTACAAATTGAGCTTCATACATACTCCAATCGATGTCCATAAAACAATTCATGTGCAGACTAACAATGTATGATGCAGTTCACGCCAACTGAAAGTGCATGAGAAGTGCTATGCTAGAAAGGGTCAAATATAGTATATATCTACAAATTACTATAAAAGGCATAAATATCAGGTAAGCAGAGTTTTGCATATGCATTCCATATTTAGGAATTTAAGCGAATCAAAGTACAATAAAGGTTTTAGGAACAACTCATTCAAAGAGACAGATGTTTTAGAAATTATTTGGGAGAATATACACGGACGTGTGAATTGATTTAGATGCGTAGATGACATAGGCAATTACACGTATGAAATGTCACAGCGGAAAGAAGGAGGAAGAGAACACATGATTTAATTTCAAGCCACAATGTTTAGATTTCATATGTGTGAAAATTGCTTACAAAGTTATCGACGGAAATAAAGACCAAGAAATAGTAGAAAGCGATTAACCTAAATTTAAATGTCATTCCAAGCCCATGAGTTTGATTGACAAGACACATGCCATACTAAATTATGTTTCACACAAATATTCTTGCGACAATGTTTCATAATTGAATTTCTTATTTAATAGCACACAAACACCTCAAAGTAAACTTAGTGAATATTGCAAAACATATATATCCATAGACAGAAAATGAATTAAAGCTCACAAGTTTGCAACAAAGGAGGAGAGAAGAAATGAGCTGAGCAAAGTGAGCAAGCCAAGCAACCAGCACTTGGGGGAAGAAGGGGGCTATTTATAGCCTCCCCCAAAAACTAGCCGTTGGAAAAACGAGGGGCCGGAACTTCCGGCCGGGGGCCGGATATTCCGGGGATTACACCGGAATTTCTGGTGCCCCAGAAATTTCCGGAGCAAACCTCCGGTGCAAAGTTCCGGACCCCCACCCGAGAGAAAACGCGAAAATGACTTAGTCAAATTTTCCTTGGGCCGGATATTCCGGACCAAAGACCGGAAATTCCGGACCCCCGAAAATTTCCGAGGCAAAATTCCGGACCCCCTCCAGAGAGAAAAGCCAAAAAGACTTAGCCAAAAAAGCTCAGATGAAAATATGGGCCGGATATTCCGGTGCAACGGCCGGAACTTCCGGGGGCCAGAATTTCCGGCCACAGGGCCGGAACTTCCGCCCAACAGAAAAACAGCAGAAAGTGCAAAACGAGAACGGACATATATTTTGCATACGGACTCCGTTTTCGATGATCTTGGGCTCGTTGGACTCGCAACGAAAAGCTCTACAAGATCATGCAGAGAAACATCATTGTCCATCATGTGAGGAGGAAATCATAAGGAGAGAGTTTGACCTCTCTTAGAAGAGACAAACCGGAAAAACCTCCAAAATCAAAAACGCAAGAAGGTATTCATGAAATCCGTTTTTGATGAACTAGAGCTTGGTATGGAGATGAACACAAGCTCTAAATTCTCACATGGATAAAAGCCAAATAAGAACCAATAAAGATGATTGCATGGATGCAAAGGTTTGTGCTCTCTACGACGATACGATCACGATATACGGTCGAGAGCTCCTCTTGATAGTACGGCTATCTATCCTATAACCCGGTCTCTCACTAAACATCATGAGACCGGTAAAATAGAAACCCTATCAAGATCATACCTTTGCCTTGCGCATTAATCCACTTGAGGTCGACGAAGTCGATCTTCATCTCCTCAAGACGCACCACCTTTCTTGATTGCGCTTCGCTTGGTGAAGATCCACATGATGCTCCCCCATACACCAAGATAGGAGACGCACCACATAGACAAATCTTCACTTGGCCTTTATCTTCAAATGGTTGGCAAGATCCAAGCATATGACATCTTCTTGTTGATCATCTTGAACTTGAACCACACCACTTGACACCGTCCTTCATGAGCTACACGAGATCTTCCTTTTGATGCAAGCTCATGACAAGACACCTAACCCAACATAGATATACCAAGCACATAGATCATGGGTTAGTTCACAAGGCTATATTGACGAGTGCTTACCATACCATGAGATCACATGATCCCTCATGGTACATTACTAGCCTTGTGTGTTGATCAACTTGCACATAGCCTTGATCAACATATAATCTTCTTCTTCCATTAGCCTTGATTCCAACATATGGAGATCAAGCAACGCAAATGAACACATCCTACAATTAGCTCAACACAAATATTAGTCCATAGAGATTGTCATTAATTACCAAAACCATGCATGGGATCAACCATACACTTTCAGGTAGGTTATAAAATAACGATAAATTAAATGCACCATAGCATTTACACGAACCACAGATTTGGCCCTTATATGTAAAAGAAAAAAATCACTGATGGAGATGCATGTAGGGCTCTATTTTTCACAGCTTTATTGATTGGACAATAAACTTACATCATCTGCCAAAAGGTTAAGAGGGAAAGCAAACGGGTCCTTATGCCAAACAATAGATTGAGGTCCATCAGTATTACAAACTAAAGTATGTGTTACTACATTGCTTCCCTAGACCAACGAATTTTAACAAGGGTATATTGTTTCCTTTAGGAATAAAGTAGGGGGCGCCCCTATAATGATTTAAAAAAATAAGAACTCAAATATGAGTCATGAGGACTTGAACCTGGATGGATGGGTTGTACATCCACTTTCCTAAGGGCATGCATAATGGTAGCGAAGGCGGTCTTCTCTTACCACTCCACATCATCTGGAGAAGGCAATAAATATCAGTCGTACAATGCACTATATCTTATTATCATCTATAGCAATTAATAAAAATTAATTAAATTTTAGTGTGAAATTATGTTAATAAGGGAAGGCATATAGTACAATGCAGAAAGTAGTCTTGGGCGGGGGGCGACCTTGTGGGCTGGGTGTGAGCTGCTGCTGCAGCTTTCGCTTTCGGCGCGTTCGTCAGCATCGAGTTTGATAGGACAGGTCACGTCTGCGATGTAGTGGTTGTCGACGTAGTAGATCGACAAAGAGTCTGATTCCATCTCTTCCAGGGAGATGACGTCAGATGATGAGGATGTCGTCGCCGAAGTGGCAAGGATGCCGGGTCCGCCGTTGGAGGGTGAATCATGTCAGGTAGGCGAAGGACGCCCACCCGATCGGTGCGGATGCGCAGATCTCCGAACATCAGGTCCACGCCTACATGGAGGGCGTCGAAGGCCGGGCGCAAAGGCAGCGAGTGCGGGGTGAAGCAGAGGGAGCAAAAGCAGACCGGTTCCCATGAGTACGGCGAGTCGCAGACCGCCGATCTTGGAGCTGCTGGCACCGTGATTCCCACGCCTAGGGTTCCCTTCCCACAGACTGCGCCAACTGTCGAGGGGTTAACTCGGCAGTGCCCCTCCGTGAGGGACTTGGGTTTTGAGATGAGAACGTCATGGCGTAGGTAGTACCGTCGGCTAACACAGAAGAAGGAGATTTACCCAGCTTCAGGCCGCCGGAGGGTAAAACCCTACTTCCTGCTTGTCTGTTTGTATTGATTTTGAGGTTACAAGTCGTCGTGATGGCTATGGTGGCAGAAGATGCAATCTGAGACCGTACCCCCTACCCGACGGCTCCTCCCAGCCTTATATAGGAGGTTGGGTCTCGGGTGGCCGTGACCGGGTAGGTTACAAATCAGGGTGAAAACCCTAAGCTAATCTTGTACGCCAAGGAAGATGCTCGCCTTAGCTTGTTTACCGCCTCCTGTGTGGGCCTGGGCCTCATGAGTCCTTAATGGGCTACCCGACAGACCTTGCGGCTAAGCCTTACCAGGTACCCAACAGGTGTACCCACGTCAGTGGTTACCAAGCTCGACTCAATGTCGAGAAAGAGTTTTTTTTTGGAGTCATCCCCGAGAAATCTTCAAAAGTTCGAACATCTACCAAGCCGACCAATCCCTAACATAGGAGAAAGTCGTGCTCCGACAAGGTGACCAAACCTAGTAAAAAACATAGTTTTGTCAATGCTTGTTTGTGCACGATGAAATTCGCTATAAGGCCGCCGTACACGAGCTTTACCTATATTGTGTTGTTATTACTACGCGTGAAGAGATACCCCTTACTATATCGTTATTTTCACAACAACAATATTTATATCATGTCTGTAATGAGTTGGACTCCACCAAATTTTAATAACCATCGGAGTAGCAAAAATGCCTTAATTTCCACTTCATCACAAAATCCTTCATTTGCTTCAATCATCAAGATCAGTGTTCACATTTTGTAACAACAGCAAAAAAAAACTTTCAAGCACGTCTATTTTGAATTATGGATGCAGTCCTTTCTTATGCATTGTTCCAAGCGTACAAACTGCATATGGTGACGAAATGACAGCTTTGGCAATAAGACAAAGAGAGATGGATGGCCAGAATCACTTGCTTTCTGCTTTGATTATCTTGATATAGACACCACCGCATTTCATGCAGGCCAGGAAACGTACGTGCTGCGGTTCCAACCTGGCGCTGCATGCTGCTGATCTTGCTTTTCTGTCCACGTCTGGGCACTAAATCTTGATGCATATATACTCGTTCAGCAGCTTTGATTGTCTTGATACAGACACAAGCGCATGCAAGTTTTCCGTTGCAGATGGATTAATTATCACACACTTTCACCTTTCCCCTTTTCTTTTGATTTCTTTTCTCTCCAAAGAAGGAAAGGATTTATTCGATGATCTGTACGACCATACCATTTGCATCCCTATTTTAAGACGACTATCCCTCCAACCCCTACACTCCATGGATCCAACCCCTACACTCCATGGAATCCTTGAGCTGTGGTGCGTCCTCAGGTCTGGTCCCGCATGTCATTGTGATTTTGCTATTGGCTTTGTTTGTGCGCATGTGACTGGTTTGTGGGTCTCTTGCTCTGTCGGTTCGATGCCCTGCGCTGCGTCGCATGTTCGACGCGTGTTTTGTTTCTCTTGGCTGGGATATACTGTCTGCTTCTCCGGTCTGCTTGTTTTGCTCTGTTCTCTGGTTTCTCCATTCTCTGCTTCCTCCCGTCGGCGGTTTGGGTACAGTTCTATAGTGGCCTTCACTACCAAATCACTATGTTTAACATGTGGTACTTCAAATGGAAGTTAGCTACTTCCTCTGTTCACATTTATAAGGCGTGGTAGTTTTTGTCGTTAGCGTGAATAAACCTGATTCTGAGTTCCTTCCGCGCCTTATAAAAACGAACGGAGGTAGTAGCTTATTTCGATATCTAGCTATATGCTTTTTACAAAAAAAGGTTGAGCCACTTCGGTGTTTGTTGTCTTGGTTGTATCTACTTCAGTTCCGCTTAAGTATCAACTAGAACAACAGATACCAGTTCTGCCTTTTTTACCATGTTGCTTAGGAAAATGAATTCTTCCAGATTGACAGCTTAATTGATGCCCAATAATTCAATAGGTAGTTGTTGCAGGTGGTGAGCAGGTAATTCTGAAATTGTTTGTTACAAAAATTAGACGTGTTTGGAGGCGAACTTCACAAAACTAATGGAACTTTTGTTCCTTTCTTTCTTTCTTTCTTTCTCACTTTACACTCATCTATTGAATGGGGAGAATATATTTTTTTCAAGTGAAATTGAGTTGAAGAAAAAATTAGACGTGGATGGAGGCGAACTTCGCAAAACTAATGGAATTTTTGTTCCTTTCTTTCTCACTCTATACTCATCTATTGAATGGGGAGCACATTTTTTTCAAGTGAAATTGAGTTAAAGAAGACAAGTTCTTAATGCTCATTATTATTCTCTTTTTTGTAATAGTTTATTCAGTAGAGTTGATGGAGCAACCTTCATGTTCGGAACAAGGATTGCAACTCAAGTTAAAAAGATCGTGAAGATATAACCAAAGTTCATCTTCTTAGTGATTCACCCATCTGTTATTTGCTTGTTACTGGTTAACCTAAAGAAAAATGGTTTGAACAGGGATTTTAAATACTTTTGTTCTTATGTTATATACTCAGTATAACAATTTGGATTGCATGGATATGGACCACTGTTTATGCAAGTGATGGGATATGAATGCAAGTACACTATGTTCTAATGAAGTAGTAGTGTCCAGCCATTCGACTAAATGATTGATTTTCAGTATTCGACTAATGTAGTCACTTCAGTTGGTCAAGAACTCAAGATGGTAGGTCTGCTTAATTACAATATTCCTGTAGTTCAATAGTTGTTTTGTTTTCCGAAAATCTGTTGAGCTGATATTATAGGAGTGGGTTACCTCACCAACCTTCTAATTAATAGCCTTATTTTATTATGTAAATTTAATGCCTATTTTGGAATCGCCTTTCCCCGTGTCACATACTCACATGCTAACTTCTGAAGTTCACATCAATAATCATGTTAGTTTCTGTTCACGTTGCGCCTATGCAGAGAATTTTGCTATATCACCTGTAATTGAGAAAGAGTCGGTTGGAATCATGTTTTCTTCAATTTATCTGTTATCAGAAGACGAAAATGGCCCTCCATATATGGAACACTGCCTCCTACTGAGTCAGCCACTAATGCCGCTTATCCATCCTTGATTTGATGCAGCAAGAGTGAAAGCCTAGGCAAATCAAGCTTATTTTGGAGGATCATTTGGAATTTGTGCCACAACATTTTGTGCCGCAGACTATTCCTCTTGTGTTGGTCGTATTTTGTGTCGAACTTACTCTGAGGTATGGTCTTTAGGCCATTGATCTGCTAATTTCACTTCATTTCTTATAATGTGTGAACATTGTAATGCATCAGGTCTTAGTGTGTTCCATGTGTTCTTTAGAAGAACTTACAGTGTTCCATGTGTTCCATGTCTTAGTGGGCACAACTAACAGAGTTGTGCAACTAAACATATTTGTATTTTTAATTGCATGCCCTCTACAATTTTGCTTGGAATTAATTGTGTCCAGCTAACATTCAACTAAGTATATGATGGCGGGTACAGTGTACAAACAAAAAGTACCAAGGTCAAATTTAGCACGTAACCAGTCTACATGACATTCACATGGACACGCACACACCCACTTCACATGGGAGTGGGACATCCAAATACAACAATTATTTCTGCTGTGCAGCAATTGTATCTGTTGGGCGGATGAAGAACCTGATGATCAGTCTGATGATACTTCTGAAGACAATGATCTTTTGTATCTTTCTTGCCATCAGCTCAGGTTGGAGGAAAATGGAAGATCATTCTGTTACCGGATAGATTTGTAGAAAGCAGAAATAAAGTGGAGAACTTTGGTCTGCGTGTACGCAATTCTGTTTCTTCTCACGCTTAAATGGCAGGTAATTTGTGCACGAGATGAGTTGTACATGTTGTTAGTAAACAACAAAACATCTGTTCGCTTTCAAGCTGAAGGTGAATGCTTCTCTTTCACCGTAGTTAAAGATGTCGTTAGATTATTGCAGTGTTCTACCCGGCGCAGCAAAGCGCGCCCTTTACTTCTACAGTATATACTCGTTCAGCAGCTTTGATTGTCTTGATACAGACACAAGCGCATGCAAGTTTTCCGTTGCAGATGGATTAATTATCACACACTTTCACCTTTCCCCTTTTCTTTTGATTTCTTTTCTCTCCAAAGAAGGAAAGGATTTATTCGATGATCTGTACGACCATACCATTTGCATGCCTATTTTAAGACGCCTACTATGCATGGCGAGTCTCTTACGTACTGTACCTACTCGATCAGCTCAGGCGGGCGGCGATGGGAGGATTCACGCCTCCGATCCCGCAGAACGACAGCGACTGGGAGATCCGCGTGGCGGTGCTCCTCAGCCTCTTCCTCCAGATGATCCTCATCTTCGTCGGCCCCGTCCGCAAGCGCTCCTCCTCGCCGGTGCCCCGCTTCCTGGTCTGGTCATGCTACCTCCTCGCCGACTGGGTCGCCGACCTCGCCCTCGGCCTCCTCCTCAACAACATGGGCAACATCGGCGGCAAATCCAGCTCCTCCTCCAGCATCTCCCAGCTTCACGCCGCCGGCCTCAAGCGCGGCCCCGCCGCCGCCGTCTCCAACGCCCAAGGCAACAGCAGCCCCATCATCTTCGCCTTCTGGACGCCGTTCCTGCTGCTCCACCTGGGCGGTCCTGACACCATCACCGCCTATTCCCTGGAGGACAACGAGCTGTGGCTCCGCCACCTCATCGGCCTCCTCTTCGAGCTCTTCTCCGCCTCCGTCATCTTCTTCTGCTCCCTCAAGGGCAACCCTATGATCCCCGCCACCGTCCTCATATTCGTCGTCGGCATCATCAAGTACGGCGAGCGCACCTACTCGCTCTACTCCGGCAGCGTCGACGGCTTCCGCGAGAACATCCTCGACCCCCCTGACCCCCGGCCCGAACTACGCCAAGCTCATGACTGAGTTCGACGCCAAGGAGAAGGCTGGCCTAGACGTCCAGATCGTCATTTCCGGCGCCGACGATGAGGCCAAGATAGCCCTGGCCGCCCTGGAGCAAGGCGAGGCTACACGCCTGCTGGAGAGGAGTACCACCCTAGAGGCGCAGGCGTTCGACTTCTTCCTCATCTTTCGCCGCCTCTTCGTCAACCTCATCCTTAGCTACAAGGAGCGCAAGATCAGCCAGGCATACTTCCTCGAGCGCGACGAGGTGACGAGGTCGCCGGCCAGGGCGTTCGAGGTCATTGAGGTGGAGCTCAACTTCATCTACGACATGGTGTACACCAAGGCGCCCGTCGCACACAGCAAGGCCGGCTGCGTCCTCCGGTTCCTCGCCTCCGCCTGCCTCGTCTCATCCCTACTCATCTTCTTCTTCCTCCACGACAAGGGCGGCATCCTGCGGGTCGACGTCGCCATCACCTACGCGCTGCTCCTCGGCGGCCTGGCGCTCGACGCGGCCGCGCTCGCCATGCTTCTCTCCTCCCACCGGATGCTCGTCCTCCTCGAGAAGACGCGGCGGCTGGCGTGGCTCGCGAGCGCCGTTAGGAGAGTGCGCCCGCAGCTGCCACGCTGGTCGGAGAGGACCTCGCAGCTGAACCTCGTCAGCTACTGCCTGGGCAAGCCGGACCCTTCCGGTAGAGGACTTCGCCACCGCCTCGGCGGCCCGCGTGTGGTTCGGATGCTCGCCAGGGTCGCCGAGAAGCTACGCGTGAGGGAGATCTTCGACGACTTCTTCTTCATCCAGCGCCAGCCCCTCTCCTGCAGGGCTCATGAGAAAGGCCCCCTCCTCAATTTCGTGTTTCATGTGCTCAAGCCGAGGGCCATCAAAGCCAATGAAGAACGCGCGAACACGACCAAGGACAAGAACGAGGACTACGAAGCCATGAAGAAGTTGTGCGGCCGCCGCGGCGATGGAGTCTTGGAGGAGCTTCGTGAGAAGATCGTGGAGGAGCTGGCGGAAGCGACTGCAGCAGGGAAGGAAGAGAGTGAGGAGGTGATCAGGAAACGTGCAAGTGATGCAAGTGAAAGGCTGGATACTATTACTGTCCTCTTGGGCAGCGTGAAGAGGGAGTTCGACGAGTCCCTGCTGCTGTGGCACATCGCCACCGACCTGTGCACCCACCCACCCATCAAGCGTACCGCGGCGACCAAGGACACGGCCGGTGTTGGAGGAGGGCCGACCGAAGGCAGCGATCGACGGGGAAGGCGCCAGGGAAGCAAGGAGGGAGGGGGGCGGCCGATGGAGGAGGGAGGTGGCTCGGAGACGGCCGGACGGCGTGGGACAGGCGACGGGGAGGCGCTCGCCGGCGTGGAGCAGAGGGAGGAGGCGACGAGGACGGTGAACACGAACACGATGAGGCCAATCGACAAGACCAAGGACACGGTGAACACGAACACGATGAGGCCAATCGGCAAGACCGAGGACACGGTGAACACGAACACGATGAGGCCAATCGGCAAGACTTTGTCGGAGTACATGCTGTACCTGCTGATCAAGCAGCCGGAGATGCTGTCCGCAACGGCGGGCATCGGCCTGCTCCGGTACCGTGACACCTGCGCCGAGGCGAAGCGGTTCTTCGAGTCGGCGGCGGCGTGGGACCCCGACCACAAGACGCGCGGAGGATGCTGCTGAGGGTGAACACGACCAAGAAGCCGTCAGCGGTGAAGGGTGATCGGTGCAAATCCGTGCTGTTCGACGGCGTGATCCTGGCCAAGGCGCTGAGGGATCTGGAAGAAGACCTCATGTGGGAGGTGGTGGCCAAGGTTTGGGTGGAGATGCTCACCTACGCGGCGGGCAAGTGCCGTGGGAGCACGCACGTCCGGCAGCTCAGCCGCGGCGGGGAGCTCATCACCATGGTTTGGCTCCTCATGGCGCACATGGGCCTCGGTGACATGTACCGGATCCACGAGGGAGACGCCAAGGCCAAGCTCATCGTCCGTGACCAGTAGCCGTTACTACTCTGGTTATTTTTCCCCGATCGCTGTTGCTGTTCAACTCTTCTACTACATATCATCGTTGTGTGAATGTTACGTTTTCACTTTTTTTTTTTTTGCGAAACTGTTACGTTTTCACGTTGACTTTGAAATGTATCACCAAAAAGGAATAAAAGAGTTCATTTTTTTCTGGAATATGATCTCATGTACTAGTAAGATTTTAGCCGAAATGTTAAAGCCCACATTATTGCTCAAATTTTACAAAAAAAGTCACTTTTTTGTTGAATGGCGTATCACAAATTTTATGATATTTTCCTGTCACATTTGTAAAGTTAATATTTTAGCTGAATCGTTAACGAGCACGCGGCTCAAATTTTGCAATAATTCAGTAACTCTTCCATTGAAGGGTGGTTCACAAGTTTTTAGGATATTTTTGAGTCACATTTGTAAAGTTCTAGTCACGTATAAGTTCTGTAATTTCATTTATTAAAGGGGGTACACGACCCTCGAAGAAATTGGAGCATGAGTTATACAATTTGAACAAACCAACACATAAACCCCACAGAGGTACAACCCCGCCAGTGAGATGATCATAGCGAAACTAGTAAAGCAAAACCTTCGATAGAGCCAAAACTAGAAGTCATTAAAATTTAAGTAGAAATCCATAGAGTTTACCATCTCACTTGTAGGTGGAGGGACATATCATTAGCCTTCGCCAAACATCCTACTCGCAAGAGCCTAGCCATGTCGACATTCAAACACCTCTTTCGCACCCCTCATTTCTACATAACTAACCAAGCATCCAAAATTTGACAGACTTAACATATCACACGAGTATAATCATTAGGCATAACACTTTGAAAACAAACATTGTTTCTCACCAGACCTCGACCCCTAATAGTAATACAACACTATATTTACTAGAGTAACCGGCCAGCAATCTTTGACATTGGTCCTACAAGGATTCAAGACAGATCTTTTTTCTAGAACACTCCCTATCACACTCCATAAATATTGTACCATCAGAAAAATAAAAAAAGATGATCGACATTTTCATGATCCCCACAAAATTCATTACTTTGAATATTACTTTCTGTCGGTCGTTAACGGGAAATAAATGGACCAAGTGGCTCGAATTAGTTCACCGCTTGATGGAAGTTAACAACTTTTGGTTCCTTCACTGTCAAATCCATATATTTAGACCTACTCAACGATCATACAAAATACCTACGTAAATATATTTGGAAAATGAAGGCCCCACTAAAATTTAAGATTTTTATGTGGTTCTTATATCATAAGGTTATACTTACAAAAGATAATCTATCTAAACGGGATTTGAACGGAACAAGTCCTGTTGCTTCTATGACAAGGAGGAATTAATTCAACATCTCCTTTTCGACTGCCCTTTAGCCAAACTGGTATGGCATATAGTACACATGTCTTTTGGCCTAGCTCCCCTTTAAAACATTGCAAATCTGTTCGGAAATTGGCTCAAAGGAGTCCCTAAAAATGATTTAAAAATATTCGTGTGGGAGTCCGTGCGGTTATTTGTGCTTTATGGAATGTTCGTAATGATTTTGTTTTTAACAAACCAAGAGCTCCATCCTTTTTGTAGATTATCCCCTTGGCTACGCACTGGACCCGTATGTGGTCTTATCTCCAACAAGCAGAGAATCGTCATGTTATGGATTCAGGGTGCAACACTTTGGAGAAGGTAGCAAGGGATTTTATAACCAGTGCGTCTAGCGACCTCATTCTAGACTGTCATATTGATTTGTTGTCTAGATTATCTTTTTTTTGTATTTTTTGTTGGTTGATATATGTTTCAACCTTATGTGATCTATGAGTTGTAATGCATTTTCACTAAACAGTGCAATAAGGCAATAAATTAATAAAGGGCCATATGCTATGCCCCATTTCCAAAAAAAAATGATCCCCACAAATCCACATACTTTTTTTCCTTTTGAGCTTCGCTTTACCAAATTATCTTTAGTAAGAATCATATTGTTAATCATTAACACAAAAATTACCTTTAGAGGGATTTCATCCTCCAGATCCAAGGAATTTTTATGAGTAGTAAGATATGAATAAGGGGATTAAACCGAGAATTCGCTAGAATTTGTTAGAATCCAACTAATTTTACCTGGTTCTTCAGAAAAAACACCCTGTTTGCAGCTGTCTATAAGATGATTCAACATAACCAATGTTTCTCCGTATATGTGTTCTAAATCTCATACACTTGAAATTTTGAGAAAAGCCTTAGCACTGTTACATTTTGGCTAAAGGTTAGATTATAAACCGTAGTAAAGATTTGACAAAGAGTTTTATCTATGATCTAGATATCCTCCTAGAATCTAATATTACAGACATCGCCCACTTGGAGAGAAAAATCATATTTCAAACTCTAGATTAGTAACTCATATCCCCTGCTTCTTATGCCGACAACCTTCAATGCAACGAACTAGATGGGATTTCTTTACCCTTCTCTTTCTTCCGAGAGCAACCGAGCTCTAAAGAAATCCATACGCTTTGCCACACCTTATGGTAGCTTAAAGAAATAAATAATAAAGCTAGGTACACTACGTAGACAAGTTTATGTTAGGATTAAATGGCCACCTAAAGAGAGGTAATTTCATTGCCACTTAGCAGTTTTTGCTTCCAACTTCTCCTCCGTAAGTTCCCACTACTTGCGAGTCTCTTAAAATGCAGAGGAATGCCTAAATATAGAAACAGGAAAATCGGTTTTGCAAGTAAAATATAAGCATACTCCTCTTGTCCGAGTTGAGGATCTCTAAAACAATAAAATTCACTTTTAATAAAATATTTTCAAATCAGTCAAATGTTCAAAAGTACATCATATTAATTTCAGATTCTTGCACTTGCTAAATCATATTCAAACATAAAGATCTTATTATCTGTGTATTGCATGATAGCTAAACCACAAGCATAGATATGAGGCACTAAAACTTTAATTAACCATGGTTATGTGTTTTCTTAATCAAGGTAGCGGAGCATCATCAACAACAACAACAATAATAATAATAATCAGATGCGAGAAGGGATACCCTTGTCCAAGGCCCTTCCTAGTTTCAAAACATGGACCAATTTTGTCATTTATCATGATCCATACTACCCCTTTCTGAACAACTTTGTTATTTTTTTTGGAATCCTTTAAAGCAGAAAACACAAAACTTCCAGTTTCTTTTTTGTCGTGTGCTTTTCAAAATCAAATTTAAGAATCACACTAGTTGTCTTAGTTCCATGGAAATGATGAATAGTTTCATGGAGCACAAGAACACTATCTAAAATAAAATTACCTCTAACAAAAGTATATTGACCTTGGGAAATTACCACATCAAATCACTTTTATCTACTATGACCTCGTAGCAATATTATCAACTAGTAATATTCTAACGTATTTGCTAAAGAGCATGTGGGATCATGTTTTGTAAAGTTTAGGTACTTTTTTCCAATTATGTTTTAGTCACTTTTATGATATATTTTTTTCATATTTGCAAAGTTTCATTAACTTTTAAGTTGTATATCTTCTTTATTGATTTTTTTAGGTTGATGCTCGTGGTTCGGTTTGTATTTGTTGAGCACGTATTTTGTATGTGTAACTGCACTTTTTTGTGCAATTTTTTTATATTTTGCAAATTTCACTTTGGGGTAGAAAATTGATTGAACCTAGGATTTTGTGTATTTTAGTCATATAATTGTGAGTTATGTTAAGTAATTGTGGATACCTATTTACATGCAGCTATGATTTATTTAATTTCCAATCAATTAATGGCCAATCATTGACATATCAATACAACATATAAACTAAAAAATTAAATTATGATTTACTAAATTGCACATATTCTATTTCATAACTTTAGGAAAACTTTTGCCGATTTGGTCGCATGAAATTTAAACATAGCCAATTAAAAGATGTGCATCTTTGCCTGTATTTAAATTCTACACCTTAAGCAATGTGTAACTGCAATTTGTTTTATGTACTAGTTTATATAGGTAGTCCCTCCATCCTAAACTATACGTCATATTAGTTTCATAGTGACGTATCAATATCATGGTTAGGCCGACCTGACGACCTGCATGGATAAGATGTGGCGGCATGCACGGCAAAACTTTGACAAGGTGGCCATATAGACAGAACCACACCTACCTCTTCATTGAAACCATTGTCCAAAATCACATAGGTTGTAAATTGAACCACCGGTGCTGTTTAGGAGGTTAAGTAATAACAACAATAATCCCCACAAAATACTGAGAACAATAATTTCTGAAGGAAAAGTGAGTCTACAATGTTTTAGGAGAGAGAAATGACTTTTCTTGGAACCAAAATAAATATTTTATTTATTTATTCAGAAAAAATACTTCCAATGACTCGATATTTCCCAATAGCCTATGAAAATGGTTTGATCTAAATACTAAGATCCGGGCTAATAGAAAAGGGATAAGGACATCTTGATCGTCAGGCAATTTGAGCCATGTATCCCCTTATTTCTAAATTAATTCAGTTACATCTCGGTCATATTTCCCAGTGAACCATCATTTTATTAAGCCAATTCACATACAAAAATGTAGAAATGTTATATTGTACCAAAATTGCACACTTATGATACTGCATTATGAAAGTACAGCTAGGATCCATAAAGGGGCTTTGGATGATTCATGTCAAGGAAATTAGGGAACTAACTCTTGTTTCAAATCTTACAGTATTAGTTCAGAATAATCAAGACATGATAAGTGGATCTTGCATATCATAAGTGGATCGTGTCCACATTAAGTGGATCATGCATGCAAAATTTGATCAACGCTTGGTGACCCTTAAAAAAGTTAGAAAATTTGGTAGGCTCCTACGAAGTCTAATTTCTATTTTTTGAGTCATAGTTATGCCGTACTATCAAGAGGGGCACTTGGGAAAGCTTAAGAAAAGACACCCTCACAAATTTCAACAAAGTCTGCATTTAAAATCTACACGAAATCTCCAAACATAATCTTTTACACTTACCCAGTTCCTCCGGTTACTTTCATCCGGTACCTCCGACCATGTGAGTTTGATAGACATGTAGAGACATGTTTTTTATGTGTCTATACTTTCCACTGGTACTACGGATTTCGTTACACTGTTAGAACCACCGGTCCATCACAAAACTTTGTCTAAAAGTCTATTGTATGGGGCCGGCAGTTTCGAGTTAAATCTGACAGGTATCTCCAAGCAGGAACTTAGAAGATTTCTGTCCAACTCGGGTTATTGAGTGTGTTTTGTTCAATCCTATACCTCCGAGGTGATCCTTGAATATTTACTGCCGAGAATTCTCATTTTCAGGACATAAACCAGCCATTATATTGACCAGCAAAGAACAACTTATAGAAACAGAATACTGCAAAGAAGATTACATGCCATGTAGAAAAAAAGAAACTACAAAAAAATAGGAACAATAGGTCGGAGCAACATTGACTAGCACGAGGAGAACACAAGAATAAGCCCCTACTCCCAACGCCCTTTTAAGCGAACCGCACCTTGGCACCAGTAGCCTATGAGAGTTGCTTGGGAGCGTTACCAAAACGATGAAAGCCACTTGCTTATGGTCATGGCGGAGGGACGAACTAAAGTTGCACAAGAAAAGAACTACTTGATATGTCTCAAACGTATATACTTTTCCAAACACTTTTGCTATTGTTTTGCCTCTAATTTGCATGATTTGATTGGAACTAACACGGACTGGCGTTGTTTTTAACAGATTTGCATTTGGTGTCTTATTTTTGTGCAGGAATTAAACTTTCGCGGAAAATTCCAGAAAAATCAGAAAAAGGGTTTTTGAAGGAAATAAGCCACGGAGCCTTGGGATGTGACATCAACATCCCACTCTACACTTGTACTTACAAGGATGGTGAGGCAGTAGTGAAGTATAGGGTACTTATCCGTATACCACAGGAGTTGACCCCGCACTTGACGAGGCCTCATGGGGAAGGTCGCAGTCACACAGCCGCTTATCAGGAGGTGTTGGTGCAGGCGATTGAGACTATCCGTGAGTACAAGTTTGCGTACCTGGTAGGTACTGAAGCTATTCCATGTGACACCATGTCTTCAGAGTTGGCACTGGACCACTTTGCGCTGGTTAAAACCAAGCCAAAGTTAGCCACCCGGATGATGGACCGTTACAGGCAGCTGATAGGTTCATTCTACAAGACTCGCTAGGTTAGTATGGAAGACAAAGGAAGTTTGTTGAAAGAGCTCACAGGCCCGAACTGGGCGAGGTTTCCAGGGAAGGGAAAGGCCCAGGAGATGGGTGGAGTCCGTAGCGTACCAGCTGAGGGAACCTCTAGGCAGTCGACCCATTCAGTCCCATCCAGGTATTCGCCCACCCCGGAGCCTATTGATTACCCTGTCATGCCCCCCAGTGATCCCGAGCCATCTGTTCCACTTGAGGCATCAGATTCTTACGTTCCTATTGAGAACTCAGATGGCTGGAGGTTTGACTGGTACCCTGGTACCAGCACCCATCCCATTCCTTGTTATGATTCCACGGATGACTGGGCTCAGTCTAGTCTGTCCGTGGTAGCAGCCCCTGTTGTTCCTGTTCCTGCTGCTGTTGTTGTTGGTGACAACGATGTTGTCATTAAGATATCGTCTGACGAGGAGGATTCCAGGGAGGTGTAGCCTATGCAGGAAACGCCGTTCGACCACTCGAAGTGCACCACGACTACCTGTTATGGTGAGGCTGGGCCATCTCAGTACCCGAGTGCCGAGGAGGTTAGAGCCAACATGATTAGTTATCTAGGTTGGGAAGGACTCGCTCTGACTGACACGTCTGTCACCAATACCTCTGACATGGACTATGTCCCGACCGGGAGACCCTATATACCAGAGTCTGTGCGTAGGACTACACGCCAGCATGGTTGGACCCCGGGTATGTATTATGAGTGATGAAGTGACTGAAGGGGATCTCGAAGTGAGAGTTCGAGTTGTATAGTAGTTTGGCAGTTGTAGTGTGTGAGTTGGACCTTGTACGATAAATAAGGGTCATAATGCTTGTAAGACCTAGTTACACTATGTACTATTTTATGTGTGTAACTCACTTACGGTGAGTGGTATTGTAATAACGATATACTTATATGTATACTATGTAACATATCTCTGGTTTTTATTTGGATTTGGATTTTGATTTCCATTGTGTGACTAGTACTGCACGTGAAGTGAGGCTCAGAAAGCATGGGCATG
Source organism: Puccinellia tenuiflora (assembly GCA_012064385.1). Taxonomy (NCBI): domain Eukaryota; kingdom Viridiplantae; phylum Streptophyta; class Magnoliopsida; order Poales; family Poaceae; genus Puccinellia; species Puccinellia tenuiflora. The sequence goes on along the minus strand of QRDG01000968.1, from coordinate 14,381 downwards.
GTGTAATTATGAGTTTATTCGCTTCATGTTGCAGGACTAGGGGTAAATGGAAGCGGGTAGTGGAAACGAGTCGCAGGAGCATCGCTTGGAGCGCGAAGCTAAGGAAAAAGCGGATCAATATGCTAGGGGAGAAGTACCATTACCACCATTCAGACCATTGGGTGAACAGAACTTTATGCAATACATGCAGTTTATGCAAGGGACTCAGAATAAGTTCATGGCCGAATTGATGGGTCAGATCGGAATTGCTAGAGGCCCAGAAGCCAAATCGACAAGTCTGTCGGATTTCCTCAACACCAAACCATTGCCTTTTGCAACGGCACCTGAACCGATGGATGTGGAAGACTGGCTAACTGACACGGAGAGGAAGCTTAAGGCGTTAGGCGCAAGCGATGAGGAAAAGGTGCGTTATGCAACCCACCTTTTGACTGGACCGGCCGCATCATGGTGGGAAAATGAGGTGATTCTACAACCACCAGAGAAGGTGTTTACTTGGGAAGAGTTCAAGGAGAAGTTTAGGGAGTACCATGTACCAGAGGGTATCATGGAGCTGAAGAGGAGAGAATTCGAGGATCTTCAGCAAGGTACTCAGACCATGATGAAGTAGATCAGAGAATTTAATGTACTCTCTCGTTATGCTTCTGACGAGGTGAGTACTGATGCCAGGAGGGTCAAAAGATTCCTAAGGGGATTGGATCCTTATGATGCCATGCAGTTGAAGATGACTAAGCCCAAAAACTTCCAGGAGTTGATGAATTCTGCAATCACTTGGGAGAATGATTATAAGTTGGTTCAGTTGAGCCGACAGAAGAAGGCAAGAACGGAGGCCAAAAGGTTTGAACCCAATAGATCCAGACCTAACCTGAGTTTCAAGCCCCAGAATTCAACCGGGAGGAGCACCGGTTAATCGGGGAGCGTTCAATCCAAAGAGCAGAATCATATGCCATAACTACGGGCTTCCTGGTCATGTAAAAAACGAGTGCAAGAAACCCAAGATTGTCTGTTTTGGGTGTGGCCAGGAAGGGCATGTCAAGCTAGATTGTCCTAATAAGCCAGCTGGAGGAGGTTTCAATAGAGGTGGAGGTAAACCCGGAGGAAGTGGTGGATCTATAGCTGGAGGAGGAGGCAATGGAAAGAATAACAACGGCAAGAGGGGAAGGTCTTTTGGAAAGCTGAACTGCACATCCTTGGAGGAGGCGGACAACTCGGAAACCGCTGTGCTAGGTACGCTCAGCATTCTTACTCATCCTGGCAAAGTTCCATTTGATACTGGTGCTACCAATTCTTTCATATCCAGTGAGTTTGTTGATAAGTGTGGGGTAAGGTGTGAGCCGTTAGAATGCCCCATCACAGTGTTAACGACTGGGGGTACGCTTTTAGTAACCCATGTGAAGCAAGAACAGGTCATCACGATTTGTAATTGCACGTACTACGCGGATCTATTTGTGCTTCCACTCAAGGATTTACAAGTTGTTCTTGGAATGGACTGGATGACTGCACATGGAGCCCAAATTGACTGTGAGGAGAAAACATTATCCATTAGCAAACCCGGAGGAGGTAGAATCACATATCAGGCTGACAAGCACACTCATTTTTTATGGAGATTGGAATCCAACTGAATTCATTAAAGGAGGCCAAGTTGGAGGATATCCTAGTAATTAATGAGTTTCCGGATGTATTTCTGAAAGAACTACCCGGAATACCACCAGATAGAGAAATAGAGTTTACTATTGACCTAATACCTGGTACATCACCCATAGCACAAGCACCATACAAGATGGGTCCTAAGGAGTTGAAGGAACTCAAAGAGTAGCTTGATGAACTAGAGAGCAAAGGATTCATTAGGGAAAGTGTTTCACCATGGGGATCACCAGTCATTTTCGTGGATAAACGTGATGGAGGCAGAAGAATGTGTGGAGATTTAGAAATTTGAACAATGTTACTATCAAAAACAAGTACCCACTGCCAAGAATTCAAGATTTGTTTGATCAAGTTTAGGGGGCAGGAGTGTTCTCCAAGATTGATCTAAGGTCAGGTTATCATCAAATTAAGATTAAGCCTGAAGATGTCCCCAAGACAGCATTTGTCTCCAGGTATGGACATCATGAGCATTTGGTTGTTCCTTTTGGACTGACCAACGCACCTGCTATTTTCATGAACCTGATGGACAAGATATTTATGCCATATCTGGGCAAGTTCGTGATAGTCTTTATCGATGATATCCTAATATATTCTAAGAATAAGGAGGAACATGCTAAGCATCTGAGGATTGCATTGCAAGTTTTGAGGGAACATCAGCTGTATGCCAAGTTCAGTAAGTGTGAATTCTGGTTAGACAAAGTGGATTTCCTTGGTCATGTTATTAGCAAGAATGGAATTGCGGTAGATCCAACTAAAGTACAGGCAGTTCTGGAATGGCAATCACCGAAAAATTTCAGGGAGAGTAGAGGTTTCTTGGGTATGGCCGGATACTAACAGAGATTCATTGAAGGATTCTCCAGGATAGCAGGACCTATGACCAAGTTGTTACGAAAAAATGTTCCATTTGGGTGGACAGACAAGTGCGAAGCGAGTTTCCAGGAGTTGAAAACTCAATTAACTTTAGCACCGATCTTAGCAGTGCCTGAGTCAGGCAAGGATTACACAGTATACTGTGATGCGTCCAAGAATGGATTAGGCTGTGTACTCACGCAAGATCGAAAATTAATAGCTTATGCTTCTATGCTCTATATGAAGCAAATGTGTTTGTCAAAGTTTCTTTTATCGCATCCAGTTTGTCAACTGAATTGCTTGAGGACAAGCAATAAGCTAAGCTTGGGGGGTCGCAAACGTATCTACTTTTCCAAACACTTTTTTATTGTTTTGCCTCTGATTATTAATGAATTTGTTTGGAACTAACCCGAACTGACGCTGTTTTCAGCAGAATTGCATTTGGTGTCTTTCTTTTGTGCAGGGTACAGAAGTTCGCGGAAAATTCTAGAAAAATCAGAAAAACTATTTTTGAGGGAAAAGAGCCACGGAGCCAGAAGATCGCGAGGGGGGGGGGGGCACCCCAGGAGCAGGGGCGGGTCCCACCCGCGAGTGGGGTCCAGGCTGCGGCAGGAGGCCGCCCCTGCCCCTGGGACCTCGCCTCTCGGCCTCCCTTCGCTTATAAACCCCCTTTCGACCTAAAAACGTGAGCCCCCGAACACTTTTTCCAGAAACCTTACGGAGCTCCGCCGCCATCTCGAACCCTAAATTCGGGGTCCAGGATCGCTGTTCCGGCACCCTGCCGGAGTGGAGATCGCCGCCATCGTCACCGCCAACGCCTCTCCATCAACCATCCATGTCGTCCCCCTCCATGTGTGAGCAGTTCCCTGCTGTAGGCAAGGGGATAGTAGGGATTGAATAAGATTGCTCATCTAATTCGATGCTAGATTGTTAGGGAATGATGCCTAGTATCCTCTATTTGTGTTAATCGTCGTTGTTGCAAGTAGTTTTGCCCATTGCTTGACACTTAGGGCCCGAGTGCCATGATTTCAGATCTGAACATGTTATGTTTGCATGAATATAATTGATGTTTTGGATCCTATCTACTAGTTGTATGCACTCGTTGTTGTCCGAAACCGGAGACCCCAAAGTGACAGATTGGGATATCAAAGGGAAAGGGTAGCAACTTGAGGATTACATGTATTTACTGTGTGTTAATGCTTTGCTCCGGTATTCTATTAAAAGGAACACCTTAAGTGCCATTAGTTCCTTTATTGGCCCGACTGAAACCAGATGGTTGGACAAAAGATGTCGTGCAAGTTCTTATTGCAAGCACGTAAAATTAGGAATACATGCCTATAATTGATTGATAATTGGATGCTTTATTATTATTCTTGCATTGTGCCCTGTTATAATTATTACATGTGCTATCTTATTCATGCAACTCCCGTCTATCCGTCCCTATACCTACGGTCTTTTAATCCTGCTGTTTACAATCGTTGCTCTCATTGTCACCATTGCTACTGTGATTTTACTGCTGCTGTTACTATTCTACTACTGTCACCATATTACTGTTGCTACTGATAAATTGTGTCAAGCAAGTTTCTTTTTAGGTGTGGTTGAATTGACAACTCAACTGCTAAGACTTATAAATATTCTTTGGCTCCCCTTGTGTCGAATCAATAAATTTAGGTTTTACTTGCCTCGAAGACTGTTGCGATCCCCTACACTTATGGGTCATCACTACTCCAACCACACAAACGAAGGAACAACCATCACATCATGGAGAATTCGGGCAATGACGTTGATATTTCCCAAACATATCTATAAATTTTGAGTGTTCCATGCTACTCTTATACCATTTCTACATTTTCTGTTGTGGTTTTCTATCATTTCATAGCATTTTATTTGACTAACTATTAAAACAGTGCCAAGTGCCTGTTTCTATTTTTATTGTCTTCACATCACAGAAAAGGACAAAAATAATGTTGGTCAGAAAATCCTGGAAAAATACCAAAATTCCAACTTTTCGAGACGGACATGGAGAAGAAAAAATCATCGCCAGGGGGGCCCACAACCAACATGCAACCTAGGGCCATAGGCTAGGGGTGGTCACGGGTCCCACCTGCGTGTCCACCTCCTTGCGTCCCCATGCCGCTTCTTCGCCCATATACTTAACCTCATCTAAAATTGAAGGGACGAAGATTATTTGGCCAAGTTTCATTACAGAGCCGCCGCCGTCGTGAAAACCGATCTGGAGCCCTGTTCTGGTACTCTACCGGAGAGGGAACCCATCGGTGAAGGCATCTATACCATCACGGTCACCTCCATGATGATGTGTGAGTAATTCATTCTTGGACTACGGGTCCATAGCAGTAGCTAGATGGTTATCTCCATCCATGTTCTTCAATATAAAGGGTCTCGTGAGTTGTCCTGCATGATTGAGATCCATATGATGTGATTGCTACTTAATCTTTTCTTTGCTGGGATATGATGAATTGTGATATTATTATTAGATCATGCATGCTATTTATATGATGATATTATTATCATGAATTGTTTTATTTACGTTCCTACATGCTCTCTGATTTGTGTGTATACTCTGGCCAAATTTATGTGTACATCTCCAAGAGAGAGTTGGTATTGATAGTGGGTTGTAACCTTGCTTTCTCTTTGTTTGAGTGACAAAAAAATGTGTAAGAGGGTTTCTGTCACTAGTGGAAAAATGGTCTTTGGGAAGGGGGGGGGGAGCCATTAGGCCCGGTTCAGTGACAAACCGGGACCAATGCCTGCCATTGGTCCCGGTTCGAGTTGCCAGGAGCCCATGGAGCATTGGTCCCGGTTCGGTTGGGGACATTCGTCCCGGTTCGTGGCACGAACCGGGACCAAAGCTGTCGCGGAGGCTTTGGTCCCGGTTCGTGGCACGAACCGGGACTAATGCCCCTCCCCTGCCTATATACGTAACCCCCCCTTCTTCTCTCTGTTATTTTTTTTCTTGGATTGGTGGGAAGTGGGTGCTAGTTTTTTTTCTTTGCCACGCACAAGATGTGTTCGATGAAATGCCCGAGCCACACTTAAGTTCACACAAAATGATATCCTCGACCGAGGTTAGCAACTTTATCCTTTTCATCTATAATTGATACAGAAATATTGCATGTGTCGATGTACGGTGGTCATTTCAGTATTCAATATGTTATTCTAATTGTATTTGATAAACTTAATTATATGATATGCAGATGGATGAACGGTAGCGATGGATGTACAGCGACCGACGCAGTTCTGAATTTATTACATGCCTACATAAATTTATCCATGTGGCCGAGGCAAACAAATCTGATGGTTTTATGCCTTGTCCATGTGTGGACTGTCGGAACATTAAGGAGCACTCTTCCTCAAGAACCCTTCAAGGCCACCTGCTTCGGAGAGGTTTCATGCCCAGCTATAATTGTTGGACCAAGCACGGAGAAAGAGGGGTTATGATGGAAGACAATGAAGAAGAAAAGGATGATGAGAACTATCCTATGTTCCCTGAAGAATACGGTGATACTGCGATGGAAGACAATGAAGAAGAAGGAGGTGAAGAACAACGGGCATCAGATGAGCCCGATGATGGTCTTGGTCGGGTCATTTCTGATGCAAAACGAGAATGCGATACAGAAAAGGAGAAGCTGAAGTTGGAGGCCATGCTAGAGGATCATAAAACGTTGCTGTACCCAAATTGCGAAGATGGCAGCACAAAGCTCGGTACCACACTGGAATTGCTGAAATGGAAGGCAGAGACTGGTTTATCTGACAAGGGATTTGAGAAGTTATTGAAAATAATGAAGCCGAAGCTTCCAAAGGATAACGAATTGCCCGAGACTACGTACGAAGCAAAAAAGGCTATCTGCCCTCTAGGATTAGATGTGCAGAAGATACACGCATGCATCAATGACTGCATCCTTTACCGCGGTGAGGAGTACGAGAATTTGGATGCATGTCCGGTATGCACTGCACTGTGGTACAAGATCAGACAAGATGACCCTGGTGATGTTGAGGGCGATGATGAGCCCCCCAGGAAGAGGATTCCTGCTAAGGTTATGTGGTATGCTCCTATAATACCACGGTTGAAACGTCTGTTCAGAAACAAAGAGCATGCCAGGTTGTTACGATGGCACAAAGAAGAGCGTAAGAAAGACGGGAAGTTGAGACACCCCGCCGATGGGTCGCAGTGGAGAAAAATCGAGAGAGAGTTCTCGACTTTGCAGGTGACGCAAGAAACTTATGGTTTGGTCTAAGTATAGACGGTATGAATCTTTTGGGGAGCAGAGCTGCAGTCACAGCACCTGGCCCGTGACTCTATGTATCTACAACCTTCCTCCTTGGTTGTGCATGAAGCGGAAGTTCATTATGATGCCCGTTCTCATCCAAGGCCCAAAGCAATCCGGCAACAACATTGATGTGTACCTAAGGCCATTAGTTGATGAACTTTTGCAGTTGTGGGCCATACCAGGTGTACGTGTGTGGGATGAGCACAAACAGATGGAATTTGACCTACGAGCGTTGCTGTTCGTAACCATCAATGATTGGCCTGCTCTTAGTAACATTTCAGGACAGTCAAACAAGGGATACAACGCATGCACGCACTATTTAGATAAGACTAAAGGTACATATTTGGAAAAATGTAAGAAGGTCGTGTACCTGGGGTGTCGTCAATTTCTTCCAGGCAGTCATCCCGTAAGAAAGAAAGGCAAGCATTTCAAAGGTGAGGCAGATCACCGGAAGAAGCCTAACCTCCCTGATGGTGATGCTATATTTGGTATAGTCAAGGACATAGAAGTAATCTTTGGAAAGGATCCTGGCGGTCAATCTGTTCCGAAAGACGTCGCTACTGGACACGCGCCCATGTGGAAGAAGAAATCTATATTTTGGGAGCTACCCTATTGGAAAGTCCTAGAGGTCCGGTCTTCAATCGACGTGATGCACGTGACAAAGAATCTTTGCGTGAACCTGCTAGGCTTCCGCGGCGTGTGTGGGAAGACAAAAGATACACCGGAAGCAAGGGAGGACCAGCAGCGTATGAAAGACCCAAACAACAAGCATACGGATAAAGGGCGTCACTACTTAAGCAGCTACGCTCTTACGAAAGCAGAGAAGGAAATATTTTTTGAATGCCTGAGCAGTATCAAGGTCCCGGCTGGCTTCTCGTCAAATATAAAGGGAATAATAAATATGGCAGATAAAAAATTCCAAAACCTGAAGTCTCATGATTGCCACGTGATTATGACGCAGTTGCTTCCGATTGCATTGAGGGGGCTTCTATCGGAAAATGTTCGAGTACCCATTGTGAAGCTATGTGCATTTCTCAATGCAATATCTCAGAAGGTAATCGATCAAGAAAGTCTGACAATGTTACAGAAGGATGTGGCCCAATGTCTTGTTAGTTTTGAGTTGGTGTTCCCCCCATCATTTTTCAATATTATGACGCATCTCCTGGTTCACCTAGTCGACGAGATTGCAATTCTCGGTCCTGTATTTCTACACAATATGTTCCCCTTCGAGAGGTTCATGGGAGTCTTGAAGAAATATGTTCATAACCGTGCTAGGCCAGAAGGAAGCATCTCCAAAGGCTATGGAACAGAGGAGGTCATTGAGTTTTGTGTTGACTTTATTCCCGACATTAAGTCGATTGGTCTTCCTGAATCGCGGCATGAGGGGAGACTTAGTGGAAAAGGCACGCTAGGAAAGAAAGCAATGATATGTAGGGACGGGCATTCTTTCACTCAAGCACACTACACAGTTCTACAAAGTTCCACCTTCGTGGCTCCGTATATCGAGGTACACAAGAATATTGTACTGCTCCAAAAACCCAGGGAAGCCTGACTCCTGGATTAAACAAAAACACATGGAGACTTTTGGCAGTTGGTTGCGATTACATCTCATGAATGACACCGATGTTGGAGATCAACTCTACTTATTGGCCGCATCACCATCTTCGACTGTATTGACTTTCCAAGGGTACGAGATAAATGGGAATACATTTTACACGATCGCCCAAGATAAAAAGAGTACCAATCAAAACAGTGGTGTTCGCTTTGATGCAACAGACGAGAATGGACAAAAGGACACATACTATGGTTACATAGAGGAGATACGGGAACTTGACTATGGACCTACTTTTAAGGTCCCTTTGTTTCGATGCAGTTGGGTCAACATGAATGGAGAAGGGGTAAATGTAGACTAGCTGTACAGAATGACAACAGTGGATCTCAAGAATCTTGCGTACAGAGACGAACCATTCATCCTAGCCAATGATGTGGCTCAGGTTTTCTATGTGAAGGACATGAGCTCCAGATCGAAAAAAGAAAAGATATGGAAACAAATACATCACACGATGAGCCAAAGCGTCACATAGTTCTTTCAGGAAAAAGAAACATCGTGGGAGTCGAGGACAAGACAGACATGTCAGCAGACTATAATAAGTTTGATGAAATTCCGCCCTTCACAGTGAAAACTGACCCAAGCATCCCGTTACATAATGAAGAAACTCTATGGTTACGGCCGAAGAAGCGATCATAGAGATCATGTCAAATGCATGAGTGTTATCAAAAACTTTTTATGTATGAGTGTTGTCAAATGCATTACACAATTAATATATGTATGATCGAGTGTTCCCAAATGCATTAAACCTTTTATGTAATTTGTATTCGGTCTTTAGTCCCGGTTGGTATTTATAGCTAAAAGATCAGTAGAAATCTTCATCTTTAGTCCCGGTTGGTAGCTGGAACCGGGAAAAAAAGGAGCGCTGATATGTGTGCCTTATCTTCTGCTTGAGATCCAACAGCTCACAAGGGCTCAAAAGAAACACACTCTGATCCAACGGCTCACAACCGCTCGCAGGAAACACACGATCCAGTGTGCACACGATCCAACAGCTCACAAGCACTCGAAAGAAACACAACTCTGATCCAACGGCTCACAAGCGCTCGAAGGAAAACACACGATCCGTGTGCTTCTTCCACTGCTTCCACCTTGTCTTCACGCAATTTCTCACTATATATATGTAGGCTTGGCCGCCATTGCCATATCACATCTAAAATCATATCTGCAACCTCATCACTCTTCCATTGTAACAAAATTTTGACTTAGGCGTTTTTGACTTAGGTGTTCTCGGGGACGATGTCCATGTTGGACCAGAGGGGCGATGTGCGGGACTGGGCTCCACCGGGCTGGCACTGGAAGGTGCTACCTTCCGGGACACGCAGCTTGGTGAGGAATCCGGGTGACGTCGTCGACCCGGATCTTCTGTGGTGGCCGTCGCGTGGGCCACGCTCGGTGCAGAGGGAGCCGGCCCCCAAGGAGGAGGTACATCGCCGTATCAGGGAGGAGGATGAGCATGTCCGTCGGTACATGTATTTATTGGATAGGCAGTATGATAGTAGGTGGTCATTTCTTCAGAGGGTTCCTTCTCACGTGAGCTATGACCCTGTGAGGGTTCCTTCTCTTTGGATGCGCAGTGCCGGTGGCTCAGCACCCCGCGGCTCAGGAACCGGTCGAAGTTAGTTTCAGAGTCTGTGATCGCCATTGCAGTTCTCTTGCCTGTGATCATAGTTTAGGTTACCGCTTGCTTTTAAAAACTTGCGACCTAAATTATCAACTTGCTTTTAATGAAATTCCGCCCTTCAAAGTGAAAACTGACCCAAGCATCGTGTTAAATGATGAAGATTGTCCATGGCTATGGCGCAATCAGAAGAAAGGGACACACACGAAGAAACAAGTGAACACTAGATAGGGATGCTGTTGGTGATGTGTAATAATTAATGTATTAAACCTTTTATCAAATGCACACGGTTTCCCCGTCATACAGCCCAACGGTGGCTCCTGAGTGCCTGCATATCAAATGCACCGTTGGGCTGTATGACGGGAATCCGAATGATTTGCATATAGGGTCATGTGGATGATCCAACACTGGTTTTGCCCATCCGGAAGCTTGCGCATCCGTCTCGCATCGTCGTGAGGAGCAAATCGACCTTCGATCCAAGCAGCCGCAAGACTTCTTTGATGATCTAACGACCGTCCCAAAAAGTGTTGGGAATGTTGTAGATCATCAAAGAGCCTTGCAGCTGCTTGGATCCGACCGAGGGGCATGGCTACCACTTCCACCACCACCACTCCCACCTCCTCGGCAATTCATTATTGTGTCACCCTAATCCAGTGGTTGGATTCAACCTATGCGAGGGCTTGTGTTTCCAACATGCCAGCAGGTAGGCTAAATCCAACCATTGGGTTCGGTTGCAAAGGTACACGCTCGTTGTGTGCCGTTCCCTGCAGGGACGTCACTATTTATAGGCGATTAGAAGGTGTATCTGTGGGTGAGGTGGGAGTGCAGATCGAACAACTCACAAGCCCTCAAAAGAAACACACCCCTGATCCAACGGCTCACAAGCGCTTGAAAGAAACACACGATCCGTGTGCTTCTTTAGTCCCGGTTGGTAACACGAACCGGTACTAAAGGCCCTGATCCAACAGCTCACAAGCGCTTGAAAGAAACACACGATCCGTGTGCACACGATCCAACAGCTCACAAGCAGTCAAAAGAAACACAACTCTGATTCAACGGCTCACAAGCGCTCGAAGGAAACACACGATCCGTGTGCTTCTTTAGTCCCGGTTGGTAACACGAACCGGTACTAAAGGCCCTGATCCAACAGCTCACAAGCGCTTGAAAGAAACACAAGATCCGTGTGCACATGATCCAATAGCTCACAAGCACTCGAAAGAAACACAACTCTGATCCAACGGCTCACAAGCGCTCGAAGGAAACACATGATCCGTGTGCTTCTTCCACCGCTTCCCGCCTTCGTCTTCCCGCAATTTCTCACTATATATATATATCATATCTAAACTCATATATGCAACCTCATCACTCTTCCATGGCTTCCACCGTACTAACCTACCGTCAGGCAGAGAAGCTTTCCGCCTCGAACTACCCCTGCCCGCCCGGCTACCGCATCCCCGCCGGCTGGATGCTGAGCGCCGGAGGCGTGCCGGTCCCTCCTGTCCCTCAAGGTGTGGCGCGCCGGGCGGCCATCACAAACCACTACTACCTCGAGCTCACACCGAAGCAGCGGATGGATCCGGGCTGGCATTTCGACTACCGCCCGACTTGGGAAGCCTTCTTCATCAATCGGCGTGAGAGGGCGCTCGCCAGGTACGAGGGGGACGGCCCGCCTCCTTCGGACTTCAACGAGGCCGGCCGTCAGCTATGGTGGGCTGGCCGGACTCTCCAGGGCGTTATGAACTACATCATGGCTGGCGATAACCCCCGCCTGCGCTACCCTAAAATGCAGTCCGGGGGTGCTCACCCGTTGAGGTTCGAGCCACGAGCGCCGTATAAGTACGATGACAGCGATGACGATGATGATGGCGACTACGAGTACGAGTATTATAGGCCTAGGCAGGAGTATGACTAAGATTGTTAGGACAACTGATCCATTGTTGTCATTCTGTACCGTATCAAATGCACCGTTGGAGCTCAAATTTAAAACACTTTTCATGTTGAAAGTTTAGTGAGATTCAATAATATGGCAAAAATAGATATGAATTAATTCAATAGATATAAATTAAATGAATATATATATAAATTATATAAATAGATAGATTACATTTTTATCAACAATTTGATATTTTAATGGCATTTTTCTGATAAACAGATGAAAGATATTGAATTTATAAATTTAATTAATGACTTAATGGAGTTCAAATTCCAAAATTTGTAATTAAATGAATTCCCCTATAATCTAAAAAAATGAATTTTCCATAAATAGATAGATTACATTTTTATCAACAATTTGATATTGTAATTGCATTTTTCTGATAAACAGATGAAAAGATATTGAATTTATAAATTTAATTAATGACTTAATTAAGTTCAAATTCCAAAAATTATTTATTCAAATTTAAACACTTTTCATGTTGAAAGTCTTTTCAAATTCAAAACCATATGAAATTCATATTCAAAAACCTTAATAAGAAAAAAAGGCGGGAACAACATTAAGAACTTAAAATTTTCAGGGCATTAAAATTTTTAGGGCAATTGGTCCCGGTTCATGCCACGAACCGGGACCAAAGGGTATTTTGGCGCGCGCCTTTTCGGTGCCGCCGAAAATGACCTTTAGGTCCGGTTGGTACCACCAACCGGGACTAAAGGGTAGGCCTTTGGTCCCGGTTGGTGCCACCAACCGGACCTAAAGACCCTTTGGTCCCGGTTGGTGGCACCAACCGGGACGAAAGGTCTACCTCCTTTAAAACTGCTCTGCCTCTTATTCTTCCCCCAACTCCTCTCATTTTCGACTAAGGACCAGCGCGCAGGAACCGATCCGACGCCGTCAGGCTGCCCAAATCCGCCGGCCTCCACGCGTCGCCACACTCCGCCGCCCGCTCCCCCGGCCGCTCCTCCTCCCCCGGCCGTGCCTCCACCGCGCCGCCCGGCCTACTCCGGCCGCCACGCGCTGCCCTCCCCGTGCCCGAGCCTCCTCCTCCTCCCCCGGCCAAGCCCGTGGCCGGCCGCCGCCGGCGCTGCCTCCCGCTGCCGCCTCCTCCCGCTGCCCGAGCCTCCTCCTCCCCATGCCGTCGATCGCCTCCTCCTCCCCGTGCCCGAGCTCCTCCTCCGCCCCGGTTAGTTTGAAATTTAGTCAAATAAAATGAAATGGAAAATATAAAAATTCCTTCACTATGTTGTTGTTAATGTTATTGAATTTTTTTTCTATTTTTTAAATTCTAGCAAAATAAAAATGTGCTATTGTTATTGTTAATGTTATTGAAAAAATGCCAAAGTTAGGGTTAGGGTTTTGAAAATGCAAATTGTTATTTGTTAATGTTATTGAAAAAATGCCAAAGTTAGGGTTAGGGTTTAGGAAAATGCCAAAGTTAGGGTTAGGGTTAGGAAAATGAAAAATGTGCTATTGTTATTGTTAATGTTATTGAAAAAATGCCAAAGTTAGGGTTTAGGAAAATGCAAATTGTTATTGTTAATGTTATTTAAAAAATACCAAAGTTAGGGTTATAGGGTTTAGGAAAATTCCAAAGTTAGGGTTAGGGTTAGGAAAATGAAAAATGTGCTATTGTTATTGTTAATGTTATTGAAAAATGCCAAAGTTAGGGTTAGGGTTTAGGAAAATGCAAATTGTTATTGTTAATGTTATTTAAAAATACCAAAGTTAGGGTTATAGGGTTTAGCAAAATGCAAAATGTAGCAAATTGTGTTATTGTTAGTGTTAGTTTGTCAAAATTGTTTTAGCAATTGTTATTATTTTAACAATTGTTAGTTTTATTATTTTAGCTATTGTTAGCGTGTTAAAATTAATTCAGCAATTGTTATTATTTTAGCAATTGTTAGCATGCACAATTTTATGTTGTGTTCACAAATATTGTGTGGATCTTGAAATACTATTTGGGTGGCAGGTTTTTTTTTTTTCATTTCAGTAAACTTAGCAATTTTGTGTAGCTTAGTTAGGAATTAGTGTAGCAAGTTATTAATTTGAAAGTTATTAATTTGTGTAGTAAATTAATTAATTAGTGTAGTAAATTTAGAAATGATTTCGTAGGTGTCATATTATTACTACAATTCAATTTTGTTCCATTTCATACAAGATGAAATGCTGAATTAATTTGTCATATATATCACCATGACGACGCTTAGAAACAACGGGCGCAGCAACACACACCTTTCCTACAAGTTTTCTGAACTACACGACCGAGAGACGGCTCCAAAAATAACTTTCGTATTTTGCAAGAAACTATGGAACCACACGCAGAGACGAAAATGAGGAAAATATCCTCGAGGATATGATCCGCGGCGAGGATGGACACAAGTCACTTTCAGAACGACTCCGGTTGAGGGGGATGAGTCTCTCAACCGAGGAGACGACGTC
>QRDG01000967.1:924067-1019559 GCA_012064385.1 Puccinellia tenuiflora | reverse complement strand
AAAACATAAATAAATAAATCTCATAATAAAGATAACATACACAAATTGATCATAACATCAAAATTTATCATGTCCCGGCAAACACAACAACATAAGCGAAATCGGATGGATCTCGATCATGTTAGGCAGATCACGAGACCATTGTATTGATGAACAAGGAGGAGACTCAGGGGAGAGAGTGGAGCCTCTCGAAGCACTCTTGAGAGCAAGATCCCTGGCTCCTCTTCATTCTCTACAGGGTCTCTGCCCACATGGAAGCGGGGCAGAGATGGATAAGATCAAACACGGGAATAAGAAGCATTTGAAATGCCTTTTTTTTATCATTTTGATAGAGGGGGTGTATAAAGTGGGCAAATGAACATCTAGCTACTGTTATGGACTCGTAGTATAAGATGGGACTACTCACGCATCATCATGGAGGTACCAATGTTGGTGTAGATGCCCCGACATCGATTCCCCCCTCCGACAGGGTGCTGAAACAAGGTTCCAGATTGATTTCCGCGTTAGCGGCTGGTCGATATCAAAATTGGGGAAAAAGAGGTCCTTTCCTATAGGTTTTGTGTCGGGGAAAATATATAGACGAAAGGGCGTCAAGAGGCGGTGCACGAGGTGGCAATGCGGGTGGGACCCGTGCGCCAGCCCTAGGCCGTGGCCCCATATCTTGGACCCACCTGATGGCTCGTCTCCTCGCGTCCTTTTGGCTCCCGAGTCCACCTTGAAAGTTGAGCATCGTGTATTTTTCATGTAATTTTCCGACGACTTTTTCTTAAGTGATTTTCTAAAACTGAAAAATAGCAGAAAGGAACAACTGACACTTGGCACTGGGTTAATATATTAGTCCTAGAAAATGTTGCAAAATGATAAAAATCATGATATGAACATGTAATGATGATATAAAAATAGCAATTAATAATCAAAAATTATAGATACGTTAGGGGCTTATCACTTACCTATTGTTGTTGTGAATTTAGTTTTTCCGTCATGCACCAAAGTTGCTTCTGAATTTTTTTTGTCAAAGATATGCAAGTGTGGTCTAGTTCTAGAAATATCTCCACGAGAATTACATAAATGATAATT
The DNA here is from genome assembly GCA_012064385.1 of Puccinellia tenuiflora. Taxonomy (NCBI): domain Eukaryota; kingdom Viridiplantae; phylum Streptophyta; class Magnoliopsida; order Poales; family Poaceae; genus Puccinellia; species Puccinellia tenuiflora. The sequence goes on along the minus strand of QRDG01000967.1, from coordinate 1,018,482 downwards.
ATAATTCCAACGCATTGTTTGATAGTTATAGTTGTTTGAAAAAAAACGCACGGTAAGAATTAATGCATGCCACGTGAGGTGTGGGTTGTCTACTTGTCCCATGTACGTGGTTGTTTTTCATTATATCTTTCTTATCTTTCCTCCTAAATTGCCTTTTAGAAAAAAATTCAATCAATGATGGACTCGCAGAAAATTTTCAACCGGATCTGTCCCCTCCCAAAAACATCATTAATAGATAGACACACCATTCATGTTGGCTTATTCAGGGCTGTGAGGTGCAAAATGGCTAGAATGATTGAAATAAGCCGTTCACAATGGCGTATCTTCTGACTCAGAGGGTCCAATGTGAACCTCACATGTCACGAAAACAACAGTCTAGGAGATACGCCATTGCAAATGGCTTATTTTCAATTAGTTAGCCATTTTTGCGCCACATGGTTTAGGGTTTAAGCCAGTGAATGACATATCTACCCATTCAAATAAGCTCTTCTGCTCTTGAAAAAATAAGGCATTGTAAATGACGTTTTTCGGGAGGAGTTATACTTAGTTAAAAGTTTCTGGGGGACCATTAGTGACTGAAAATTTGAAAATGGGCCATTTAGGACAAATGATACTTCCTTTTCTTGCCCCATGTGAGAGCACGTGGAGTGTGGGTAGAAATCTTTCTTTTTTATGTTTGTAGACACCATGTGGGGACAGAAAAATTCTTTTTTGTGGATGTGTTAGGATACACCAAATAGTGAATGACGCTTACTAGACGCGTCCATATAATAACATCCAATGTCATTCTGGAATGTCCATAAACCGTATAGCCGCAAGAGTGCATTTTTAGAACCTGGGTACATACATATGAACCCGCTTTGAAAAAAAAAGTGAACCTTGAGAATGGTAGGAACTTCCCCTTGTAATGTTTATAAAAAGATACTCGTAAATAATTTGGGTTCTTAGCACCATAGCAGTTAGTTCCTGCCTCATTTTGTGATTGTTTCACAGCTTAGAAATGACTATGATTCTACGAAAGTTACACGCATGAATATTTTCGTAATATTTGGAAACTTAAAATATTTGATGTTTCAACAAACGGAACACATAGTATCCTACTGGGAATTGAAACGAAAAGCCGTCCTGCAGTTTCAGTAATATCACACCAAATCCAATCGCATAGCATGCTGCTGGGAATAGAAACAAAAAGCTGGCCTGCAGCTTCATTCATATCACGGATGTCCTTGCCAACCTCTCCTGAAGAACTTGTTTATTTGTCAAGACTGTTTCTTTACTGAGTTAAGAAGTTTATTTCATGGGTATTTCATCCCTTACACACTTTCATGCCTTTTATTTCCTATTACTCTGCAAAAGCTTATGCAAAGAATCTTACATTATATAGGCATGCCAAATCTCATCTCCAGATGATAGCATCTTCTGAACCTGTTTGATGTGTCGTCAATTTACTCAGCAATTTCTCCAACAAGGTGTCTTCTGAAACTGGAAAGATTTAGGATTTCTGGCGCATTATGTCAAAGAGTCCATAAAGGATGAAACTAATCTCAATTATCTGACGGAGGTTTAACATAGGCCAAAACTGTATATATGGTCTGGACTATGGTACATGCAAGCACCACTGCAGCAGCTAATGCAGCCAAAGCTAACCACGGGTTCCGAAAGTGATTTAGCCACAGCCAAGCTATCCATCTATTCACGCGGTTCTGGTAATGAGCCTCCAACGCCTGGCACAAAGCTTTTAAGTAATATTTCCAATCGAACCTGAATGTCACTTGTTTAGTGAGTCTAGTGAATAGAGCTGAAATCTCTTCGTCGCTATCCATCATGTGCACGATGATGCCTCTCTCAGCAAGTAGTGTGGCATCAGCAGGCGTAGCGATGACCTGAGACATGAAAGTGACATAAGCATTGAAATCATTACCAAATCTGCGGTCTGTTTGCTCGAGGGCTATCAGGTTCTTGAAAAGAGATTCGCTTGATTCATCAATCGGTAAACATGGAACTTCTATAACTCCATCTACGAACCTTATGTCAAGGAGAGAATGCCTGCATTGTCCGTTATACTCCCTTGTCTTGAATTGAACTCCCGCTTCATGATATTCTACTGCTCGCCGCCAACGAGTTCGAAGCTTTCCTGATTGGAAGCAATCCATCTGCTCTAGTTTATTGTCTTTCTTTTCATAATATCTATTCCACAGATGTACAAGACCATGAAAAAACCTACTCCTGGGCTTATACTGAAGCTGTTCATCAGTTTTCTGACTAGGTCTGAAGTACATGTGACACAAATGGAGCAAATGATGGAAATGCTTGGGTCTGTCGACTTCCTGTATAGCTTTTGGATAATGACCAAGGATGTCCTCTATAAATTCAGCGGTCTTGCTCCAAAGAGATTCAATTCCTATACCAGGACCTGCGACTAATTCGTAGATACTCTCAACAATGAAAAAGGGCATTTGGTTCTCCAGCAAGAACATGTCATGCCATGCAGCTCTACTCAACCATTCTCCAACAGCGTTACGGTTCCCCATGTTTCGCCTGTGGTTTGTATCCTTTAGCTCAATATTTCTTCCTCCTTCCTGAACAGCCTCCATATTAATCAGTTCCAGCTCCACAACATATCCATGTGCCCTACCTTTGCCGTGTCCAGTTCCACCAGAAGAATCTCTACAACTTGTCACGGCTTCTCCTGTTGTACTTACATCTACTGCTGTTTGCATGGAGCTTGGCTCAACAATTCTGGAATTTGATACCCTGGTGCCAACATTTTCATCAATATTGATCAGTAGGAAGCACGCATCCAGCAAAAGCATCTGAACAAACCTCTTCCTTTCCATTTCTATCTCCTCTGAATAGCATTTCCTGGCTTGTTTCTCGATTCTGGCAATCGCTTTGATGTAGTCCTGCAAAGTTTGTCCACAGTTCAATTTCAGTACCCTGTCTAAATACTCCCATTTTTGCTTCTCCATGTCTTGAAGGTTTTCAGATCCATGGTGATACGGGCCAACCGATAGAACTATTGGTTCATATGCAGCACTGTTAATCACCCGAATGTGTTCTGGGACTCTATAGATGGGGCACATATCACCATGGGTTGGATCATATGCTGACCAGAAAGTATTTATTTCTGTCATCATGAAACTGACCATCTTATCCATGTCTATATATTTGGATCCTGAACTTTCACCAACCGTCATTTTTTGTGGACAATAATCAGCCTTGAGCGAGTTAAATGGATAGACTTGTGGTCTATTCAGCAGCAGAATATTACCTATGAAGGACAGAAACTCGAATTATGAGCAGCACAGACATAGTCTTACTATCGATTTTGATTCCCGTAACTACAAAAGCATGTCATAAGCATGAGAGGATCGAAAGGAACCTTGTATTCTTTCACAAAAATGGGAAGACAAAACATGAAACTGATTTTCAAGAATATCGGAAGGGCAGCATCATGACCAACCCAAGCAGAAGAAACATCAAAGGTAGAAAATATAGGAAAAAATCGTCAACTCACTTGGCTTTAGGAGTGGAGGGATCTTGCGCCGAAATCACCAGGGAAGGCCGAATAACCACATTGTGAAGCGAGGACTTGAAACTCGTGGAAAAGAGAGAGATCGATAGATTTAGTGGCAATCCAGGAAAAAATTGCTAACGGCCCTAATATACGGGATCCGGTGCGGTCGCTGGAACAGTGGTGGACGTGAGGACATGTGTGTGCTAGGCTTAACAAACCATACGAATGAAATCAACTGGATCTGGCGAAGCAAAAACAATGGAGAAATTTTATCATTCGGATCAACAAGGGACCCTTTCGTGTTCCTCTTGGCGATGTGAACGCCGACAACGGAGAGTGCGCTGGAGTTTATAGCGTGGTAGCGAGAGCCGGAAGAGGTGATCATGGGATATGAGGACGAGGCGACGAGGAGGTGAGAGCGATTGACAAGGGATTTGAGGGGCGGCGCAGGCAAAGCCGCGTCCTCAGCTCCTTCTCAAGGTAGCGGACGGCCGACTGGATTAGCCCCTCAGGCGCCGAGACACCGCAAAGAGCCAAAGAGCTCCTCTGTTCCCTCATGAATTTATGATCGGGATTTTACAAAAGAAATTACCGGAAGGAGCCATTTTTTTTACAACACCGGAAGGAGCGATCTTTGATCTGTTATTTTTCGTTGAGCTGAAAGGGAATTGATGAGTTAAATGGCCGTCTCTGCAAAATCGACCATATCCCCTTTTAAATTCTTTGTTAATCTCTATTTCTGATTTTCCTGCTCAACGTTTTTGGATTTGGGATTTAGGCCATGTTAACACTTGGGATACTTTTATGAACCATGGCTGCACCTGCATAGATACAGTATACTAGGATTATTCATCACGGGGAGTACTACAAAGAGAAAACAATAGCATCACTTATCACTCAGTACATCCATCTGATCCGATTATTCAATACAAAGCAGAGACATCAAATTCTGGCAGACCGTATCTCTTCCGTGCGGGTAGCAATATCTTCACTTGCATGCCTTGGTCTTGCAAGACGGAGGAATGCGTCGTGGAAAGACCATGTTGTTGGGTAAGCCGATTATCAGTTTGTCTTCTCTAACATCCTTGCTTTCTTTCTCTCCTGGCGAATAGAAAAAGAGATGCTTAAGGTCTGGGTCTATCAAAACGAGTAGAAATTAAGTTCAGAGCTCAGAATAAGTAAATCACGCTAACCTTTCAGGGGTGTGCTGGTTGCCCCCACTTTCAAATTGGGTGTGTCATCAAGATTTTCTGGCAAGGGAGTGCTGACTCCCCCCGCACTCTCTGTTGGAGTATCTCGTGCAGCCACAAATGACACCGTGAACATAGCTAAGAGAAGGGCAATGGTGAGGGCACGCTTAGAAGCCATCTTCCAGACGATCTTGAGAGATGAGCGGATGAATTCTTGCTCCACCTGACCAGCCTTTATACCCATCTTGCATCTGTTTTACAGAGTTTTCCTCCCATGTGCACCTATGTCAGTAGCTGGAATCAATATCTTCTAGATTCCTATGATTTTTAAGGATTGGCATGTGCTAGTTAGGCATGGTTACCGGCTCACCACCCAGCTTATGCGAGGGAAAAATATGTCCTATATACGGATTGCATTTTTAAGGGCTGCAACCACATAAGTTTATCAAGTTGATAGATTAATTCTGTAGTACATTTAAACCAATAAAGCCCAAACAGCTTTCTAAAAGGAGCCCAAACAGGCAATCTAATTTGCAAGAGATAAATCTGCAATAGAAAAGAGTATCTGATGGAAGAAAGCAATACTATTAACTGAAATTTCCAATTGATGATCCGGGATTGATTCTTTGTAATCTATATATACATTATGTTACTTCCATGACACCGAATAAGCCTTCACATTTGTTCTAAAGGGCTAGAAAATCTGTGGGCAAACCATTGCAATGGTGTTGATTAATCAGATATGTTACAAAATAGCGCAGTAGAAAGTAGATCAACAAAGAATAAGAACACAGATTTTTACGTGGAAAACCCTTGCGGGGAAAAACCACGGCACGCACGAAGCCGTCTCACTATAATTGGGAGGAGTATTACAATACATGAGAGGACAAACCCTTCTCGTGCTATCAATGAGGTTCTACCTCTATCTCTCTCTCAATCTAATCTATGACTACCTGAGCCTATATATAGTGGGGCAAACAACTCTCTTTTTTGGCGGACACGAAATAAAGTTGTAGTCAAACGCCATAGTCCGGTAGGACTCCATCTATATTACAACAGGTACGTGGGATTCGGGACACAATAAAATAACACTCCACCTTGGACCGAAATCCCTTAGGCCTCCTTTGATTCACAGGGTAGGAAACATAAAGGAATAGGAATGGTGTAGGATTGACTTGTCCTGTCCACTAGAATCCTATGTGCATAGGAACGAGGTGCAGGAATTTTCCATGAGGTCTTAGCTCATGTTTGTTTTCCTGTGAAAACACACTACAAAATTCCTACAGGAAAAATTCCTACTAGTTACCATCCTATGAATCAAACACACATGGAAGGAAAAAATCCACAGGATCTAAATCCTATGAAATTCCTTAGGAAATCCTGTGAATCAAAGGAGGCCTTACAATAGTCATAGCTAGCACCAACTCCTCAATTAAAGTCATCACAAGTAATCCTTGTCTTGAAATGTCCATAGGACTTATACACTTCCCACGAAGTCACATTGAGCAAATCAATCGGTAGGTCGTCCAGTAAACAACACAGCTGTCAACAAAGCAGACATACGAAGCTTCGGTCTTCCCAATAAAAGTCCGAGTCTGTGCCACTGGCCTTAAAAATCAAAATTACTCAATCATCAAATGACATAAGTCATCATATCTCCTATGGTGCTTGAACGAGCGCATAGCTCATAGTGCAACATCTTGATGCACACAACATTGTGAAGAACTCATATCACAGAATCTGAACGTACGTGCTATAAAACCAAGAGCACAAACCTCGGCAAACAATACTCATGCAAGAGCATCTGGTGTGGACGGCATCTCGTACACCCAAAATTGCCGACGGTCAATAAAAAATCCATGACATGGTCAAAAGCTTTCCATATAGAACAACTGTCGGATGAAGGAACCTCCTGAACTGCAACGGAGCTTAAAACTCTGCAATAGACCCCTCTTGAAAGAGCAACGACAACTCAATTGCACTGAACCTTAACAGTACTAATGTTGTAGTATCTAGCAGAAACAAATCTCCTTTTTATACTTCAGCTGATCCTCATCACAAACAAAACCTTCACATGCATAACAGCAAAACTTTGGAGAGCAAAAGTACATGCTGGCTACCAACATGCTTTAACAATAATTACTCCTTCGTATTTCCTTTTTTTATAACTGTGTTCATCATATAATTGCAGCAATATATCTCCCGACAGACTATAATCCAAAAACTCCACCTTAAACAGAAAACTATCCAGTGCATCCTCATAAAACGGTTGCGCCAACAACGTCTACATCTTGACTTGCCATAGAGTAAACCTTGTGTCACGTCCCAACAACGGTAGATCATACTTCATAACAATGAGTAGATAAATCCGTACACAAGTAGTACAATCCAAACATATTCCTTGCAGAATTAAATTTGCGGAACAAAACTGAGTAGAAAGCACCTGGTAGCTTCTTGGGGTGGATATAGCAATATGGAGATCAAAAATCAATTTGCAATTGACTAGTCTTCACGTGAGGGCTACAATGGTGCAGCACAAATGTCTTCAATGCTTGCCTCGGGACTTGATCCACGCATACTGATAGATCTGATACTCTACGGATCGGTGATCCATACAAACTGCTGCTTCCTTCAAATCAATCGGAGCTGACAACGCCGAATAAATTACTCGGCGATTTGAAACGCGACGGATTGCTACCGCCGCAAAAACTGTCTTTGAAATCAACGCAACAAAACATAACGATTCGTTGGATCTTCAAAAGGCGGCGGAAACTGTTACTCAGATCTGATCAAAAATTTGGATCTCACGGAATACCTCAATAAAGTTGCATGATGCCGCAAGACTGTGGTTGTTGATCCGACAAAGATGAATTGCGTGATGCTGTCCTGGGAGCTCAGCGGGAAGTCTCCCGGGACAGCGGATCGATCTTGAAGTCTTCGGCTCTGATTCCACTTGTTACAAAATAACGCAGTAGAAAGTAGATCAACAAAGAATAAGAACACAGATTTTTACGTGGAAAACCCTTGTGGGAAAAACCACGGCACGCACGAAGGCATCTCACTATAATTGGGAGGAGTACGTATTACAATACGCGAGAGGACAAACCCTTCTCGTGCTATGAATGAGGCTCTACCTCTTTCTCTCTCTCAATCTAATCTATGCCTACCTGGGCCTATATATAGTGGGGCAAACAACTCTCTTTCTTGGGACACGAAACAAAGTTGTAGTCAAATGCCGTAATCCGATGGGACTCCATCTATAATACAACAGGTACGTGGGATTCGGGACACAATAAAATAACAAGATATGCATCAGAGCTGTATTATTTGTACAAGAAATATAACTCTATAGTCAGTCATAACCATCAAAACTTATGTACAAGCAAATACAACTTAAGACAAGCATATGAATTAATGTATTTTTCAAGACATCTAGCGAAGGCTCTCAAGGTCAGGCGGTACACTGTCAGTCAGTCTGCCACACACGTCAACGAATCCGAGGAGCTCACCTGCTGACAAAGGGGCCCTACAGGAAAGCTTCCGCAGAGACCGGCAACCGAACGTTGGGCCCTACTTAATGACATGCATGTGTCCGATCAAAGGCACGTCGTTGTAAAGTGATAAACAAACCCATTCCGGATCCTCTCTTCTTCCTCTTCCGGAGCTTGTGCTTGACAAGATTCAAATCTTCCTCGGCGTGGCGGTGAGGCTTGTATCTCACATACATTGGTAAGCAAACAGAAAATTAGCGCGCTACGAAAAATAACGGCAGGCCTCAAAATCCGATATTCCGTCACTATAGCGGAGCTAAATGATGCTATAGCGGGCTATTGTAAAGGGATTCCATTTAGTGGCACGTTGCACAAAACGCTAGAGCGTGCTATTTAAACCATGGTTGCTAAGTGCTAGGAAGGGAAGCTCGTGCGTCACAGTGTTATGTTGTGAGTCCTTAGTTGTAATGTGTGTTGTAGAGGGGGTAAAGAGTAAAGAGGATCTTGTATATAGCTTTGCTGAAGGAATGAAAGAAAGGTAGAGACTTTTCCAGAAAACTCTGACCACCTCCATCGTGACCTTGTTCCTCAGCTGACCCAGTGGCGATTGAGCTCGATCCATCAACATGGTATCAGAGCAAGGTTGGCCAGCCATCCCGAGCTCCGACAGCCAGTGATTTGGCGGCGTTGGTTGGTGGCCGAAACGTGGTGCGCTAATTTGGGGATTTCCCTGTGAAGGGAGGCTCTGATTCGGGGATTTGCTGGTGAAGGGAGGCGCTGCATATGAGTCTGCCAGTGGAGGCAGAGCGGAAGAAGTGCAGGAGGCGGAGGTGGTGTGCATCCGCTCAAAATCGAATGCGTCGGTTGCGGCCGCCGGCGGCCGCCGGTGGCCGGCACGTGTGTGGGCAGGAGAAAATGTGAGGGCTTGAGGAGTGTGGAAGCAGTGCAGCTATGAGTGAGCGTGCAGAGCAGTGATGACATGGATCACGCGTTTGCTCGGGAACCCCAAGAGGAAGGTATGATGCAGCAAAGCAGCAGTTTCCCTTGATTACAAAACCAAGGTTGTCAGATCCAGTAGGACTTGGAGAAGGCTTAGCGAGGTGTCAATCTACTCTAGCGCTTGTAGATTAACGCGGACCTGCACACAATCACAAACAAGTACTTTGCCCCAACGAAATAGAGAGGTTGTCAATCTCTCCAGCTTGCCGAACACAAAGTATTAATTGTACAGATGTAAAATATAATGAGAGTGAAATATGACCAGCGAGCAAATGATGATGAAAAGCTATTAAAACGGTTGTAAACAATGTAGGAAAATAGGACCGGGGTCCACAGTTCACTAGTGGTGTCTCTCCAAAAGATATACATGATGGGTAAACAAATTACAGCATGGCAATTGACAGAATTGTGGGCGCACAACAATGCTATCATAGAACAATATAGTTCACCATTTCATCTAATATGGGCATTACGTCAAAATACATAGACCGTTATCCAACTGCGTCTATGACTAATAATCCACCTTGGGATTGCTATCCAGCATGTCACCCAAAAGTATTAAGTTGCAAGCAACAAATCATTGCAATAAGCAAAGTGCATAATGTAAGCAATGTAAATAACGCAAAGAAATCACACCGTTGTTTTCTCCCTAGTGGCAACAACACATCTTTCATCTTAATCATTTCTGTCAACCCGAGCTCAGACAAGATAGGCATGAACCCACTATCTAGCATAAATACTCCCTCATACAACACTAATAATTACTTGGCCAAAGCATCCACTAGCATCGGAGAGCATGCAAGATCATAGATAAAACACAACACATAGATGAACAAAAACAATGACTTCCATAATTCATCGGATCCATGCAAACACAATTATGTAGCAGTTACAAATAATATGATCTTGATCATGATAGGCAGCTCACAAGATCTAAGCAATGGAGTACAAGGAGGAGAGATAACCATCTAGCTACTGCTATGGATTCGTAGTCCCGTGGTGGACTACTCACGCATCACTCCGGAGGTAGGTATGGCGGTGTAGATGCCTCCGGTGTCAATTCCCCTCTCCGGCAGGGTGCAGGGAAGAGCTGCAGAACCCTCCCGAACTAGGGTTGGAGATGGCGGTGGCCTCGGACGTCTTCTGGAAATATGATCTTGTCTCCTAGGGTTTTGCGTCGAGGTGGATTTTATAGGCGTAGAGGCGACGCGAGGAGGCGAAGGAGCTGCCCAGGTGGGCCCCAGGCGCGGCCTAGGGTGGGGCCGCGCCTGGAGGGCGTCTGGAGCCCCTGGGGCTCCCCTCCGAGCGTCCTTCGGGTTCCGTCTTTGTTTCATATAGGAAATAATTCCTGTAAATTTTCAGCGCATTCCGAGAAACTTTCCAGAACAACTTTTTTGAAACAAAAAGACAACAGAAAACAGGAACTGGCACTGGGCATCTTGTTAATAGGTTAGTTCCATAAATCATGCCAAAATGGTATAAAAACATTATAAAAACATGTGTCACTAGTATAAAATCAAGCATGAAACATCAAAAATTATAGATATATCGAAGACGTATTAGCATCCCCAAGCTTAACTCCTACTCGTCCTCGAGTAGGTAAGTGATAACAAAATAATTTTTAAAGTGACATGCTACCAAACACAATCTTGATCATGTAATCATGTAAAGCATATGAACTGAATGCATTGATCCAAAACAAAGGTTCATTGAATGAAACAAACAATGATTAACCAGGTGTAACATTTAAGTAAGAATTAACTAGAAAAGAGTACCTTAGAGATTTAAAAGCATAACACTTAACAATGATTGATATCTCACAAAGCAATATTAGTTCAACAAAGTTGTTTGGCCAACACAAAGGAAGATTTAAGTTTTCAGCATAAAGCTTCAACTTGCAACTTGTTTATCTCAAGATAAAGTCAATACAAAGTTTTCACAGTTAGACATAGAGATAACATGAAGTAAAACATGAACCAAAGTTGATACCAAGTGATTGCTTGAGGGGGTTAAGAAGGAAGAGGAAGACTGACTCAGCATAAAAGTAAATGAAAGGCCCTTCGCAGAGAGAAGCATGGATTAATCATGTGCTAGAGCTTTTTATTATTATTTTTTTGATTTTGACAGAAGTAAAATAATTTTGAGATATGCATGCTTTCGTCAACGACTTCACAGTAGAGTAGCTAGCTAGTCCTCCATTTCAAGCAATGCTTTTAGACTTGTGAGAGAGGCTGCTTTTAGAGGAACGAGTACATTCATGTTTCTCCTTTGTTTCACCACTAACCAACGTTTGAGCTGATTTCTCAGATTTTCATTGTGCGGAGGAGAATGGTTAGTTATATTTATATTTTTCTTAAGCCGCTCTCGGGTTGATTCAAGTGAGGACGTAAACCATCAACACCGGGTGAAAGGGGGGAAATTACCTTGCTTGTCACAGGTTATATCTAGCTTCCCACTGCTTTCTCATGAGCTTAAAAACAGGGGCACAAAAGGAGAATTTTGAAAGTTTTAAAGATAGCACATAAAAAAATTACTTGGAGTGGCAGGGAAATACCACATGTAGGTAGGTATGGTGGACACAAATGGCAAAGATATTTGGCTCAGGGAGTTGGATGTACGAGAAGTATTCCCTCTCAGTACGGAATTTTTGGGCTTAGCAAACACATAACATCAACTTGGTTCAATGAATGACTACAGATATACATCATGCATAACCAACTCTTTGCAAAAAGAATCACTACTAGGAAAAGGCTTATAGGTAAGCCACTTGTCCGTGGCGCACCAACAGAATAGTGCGCCACGGCTAAGTATGCGTGGCGCACCGTCCGGGCCTGCGCCACTGATTCCAACTTAGCCGTGGCGCAGCATTCTAATAACTGCGCCACGGCTAAGATGGGCCCTGGCCGGCCGGCCTGCGCGTACTTAGGCGTGGCGCGGGACAAACATGTGCGCCACGGGTAGCAGCGTAGCCGTGGCGCACCATAATACACTGCGCCACGGGTAAGTTGATGTACGGGGAAATAAGAGCTCCACCTCCAGCTCCACCTCGCCTCCCACCGGCCAGCTCCACCTCACCCGCACCTTCTCCTTTCCCCATCCCGCGCCCGACGCCTCTAGCTCCACCTCGCCTCCCACCGGCCAGCTCTGGCCCGGCCGCTGCCTCCCCCGGTCGACCCCGCTCACCCTCCTCTCCTTCCTACCCCGCCGCCGTCCTCTGTATCTGCCGGCCGCGACCAGCTCGATCCCCTCTCTCCTTGCTCCACCACCGCGCCTTCTCCTTCTCCTCCCCGCTGATTCCGTCTCCTCCCTTGGGTCCGGCCGCGCTGGTGAACCGCCGCTGCGTCACATCGATCCCCGCCTCCTCTCTGCCCTCGTCCGTCTGAACCCTAGATCGATGCGGGCGGACCACACCGTCGGCCTCCACGGCCCACTCCCGCTTCCCGGTTGCTCCTCGCTGCTCCGCCGCCTCTTCCCGTCGCCGCCGCCGGCCCACTCCCGCTTCCCGGTTGCTCCTCGCTGCTCCGCCGCCTCTTCCCGTCGCCGCCGCCGGCCCTACCGACGCCGAGGCTGCGGCCGCCACGGCCCACTCCCGCTTCCCGGTTGCTCCTCGCTGCTCCTCCTCTCTTTCCTCTGCGGTGTCCCTAGCGCCGCGCATCCGCAGCGGCCCGCACCAGGCTTCCGCGGCAGCGCAGCCCGACGCCGTCGAGGAGCTCCCCGGCGAGCACCCGTTCCCCTACGAGAAGAAGGTGAGCACGTCTGCCACACACGCCTCCCCCCACCCCCTGCGCCATAATTAATAAGCTGTAGCTCACTCTGCTTCCCGGTTGATTCGGCTCCCGGTGTTTGATTTGTGAGCTCCGAGGGTCAGATCGTTGACGGAACCGCGTGTTAGTTGGGAAGCAACTTTGTTTGTGTGGGTTGGATTGGTGCTGCTGATTGGGAGGACGAACAGTGTGCATTCACGCTGATTGTTCCCCCAATTGCTGCATTCGGTGTTGATCGCCGGAGACTCTCTAATTGTAGATGCTAATATGTGGTGTTTGCATAGTTGGGTTAGTGTTTGACTGGGAAAGCCGATGATTAAAATGTTGTGGCACTAAGTTGTAGGCCTGCAGGTCTTGTGAGCCTTGTGATATGCACAAGTACCAAGTCTTGTGCATCATACTTGGCTCACAAGATCCTGCAGGTCTACTTGAGTGTCCGACCTAAGTATGAGGCGCAAATCCGAAATCATTTTGTTTTTTCTCTCTTTCTGAATGCCGATGATTAAAATGTTGTGGCACTAAGTTGTAGGCCTGCAGGTCTTGTGAGCCTTGTGATATGCACAAGTACCAAGTCTTGTGCATCATACTTGGCTCACAAGATCCTGCAGGTCTACTTGAGTGTCCGACCTAAGTATGAGGCGCAAAATCTAAGTCATTTTTATTTTGTTTTGTTTTTTTTCTTCTAAGCCGATGATTAAAATGTTGTGACACTAGGCATTTTAGCCTCCCTGCAGCGAACGGCACACAACGAGCGTCTACCTTTGTCACCGAACCCAATGGCTGGATTTAGCCTACCTGCTGGCATGTTCCCTGGCATTATTGTGTTGTCTTTGTTCACCGGCCAGCCATTGGATCCACCTCCTGTAGGTCGGTGAATAAAGACAATACAACGATGCTGTTGGAAACACAAGCCCTCAGGTAGGTTGAATCCAGCCACTGGATTTGGGTGACACAATAATGAATTGCCGAGGATCCTGCAGGTCTGCTTGTGTGTCCGACCTAAGTATGAGGCGCAAATCCAAAATCATTTTGTTTTTTCTCTCTTTCTGAATGCCGATGATTAAAATGTTGTGTCACACTATGTGATTCAGGGAGGTGCTAGCGGACCTTGTGATATGCACAAATAAACATCTTGTGCATACTCTTACTTGGTCCGCTTGCCCCGTTCCTGATCAATGTGTGTCCAATCTAAGTATGAGGCATAAACTCAAATCATTTTGTTTCTTCTCTATGAATTGACAAAGCCGATGATTTAAACTATGCCATGGTAAAGGCAAGGAGAGTGTGTACAATGCCTTGTAGTATATACAATTGGAGTGTTTGTATTAATACATGGTCTTGTACACACTCTTTTTGCCTTGTTTTGCACGGCAATGATATATGAGGCTTTCCATTGTTAACTTCTCGCATTTCGTAAATTTTAATATTACTTTTGTAACAAAATTTTGACTTAAGCATTTTTTACTTAGGTGTTCTCGGTGACGATGTCCATGTTGGACCAGAGGGGCGATGTGCGGGACTGGGCTCCACCGGGCTGGCACTGGGAGGTGCTACCTTCCGGGACGCGCAGCTTGGTGAGGAATCCGGGTGACGTCGTCGACCCTGATCTTCTGTGGTGGCAGTCGCGTGGGCCACGCTCGGTGCAGAGGGAGCCGGCCCCTGAGGAGGAGGTACGTCGCCGTATTAGGGAGGAGGACGAGCACGTCCGTCGATACATGTATCTGCTGGTTAGGCAGTATGACGGTAGGTGGTCGTTTCTTCAGAGGGTTCCTGCTCACGTGAGTTATGACCCTGTGAGGGTTCCTTCTCTTTGGATGCGTAGCGCCGCCGTCGACTCAGTACAGTTCGATGAATCAGAAGGTTCATGTTGAAATTAGCTAAGCTTCATGTATTAGCTACTGGATATGTAATAATATGATCGATGAACTGTGATTGTGATCAACTTTGTGTAATAATATGATCGATGAACTATGATTGGAAATTGTGTATTTGTACTGGTTTATCAAATATTTCTCTCTATATAATATTGGAATATAAATTTTCTGTAATGTGATATATCTGTTTGTATAAATACCTGTATAAATACCGTATTTTCTGTATATAAAAAATACAGAAAAACTTAGCCGTGGCGCATGACAGAAGGTAGCCGTGGCGCACCCTAGCCGTGGCGCATGAGTAAGCGGTGCGCCACGGATACTTCCCCTTAGCCGTGGCGCAGGATAGACATGTGCGCCATGGGTAATACTCGTGGCGCACATCTGTGCCTGCGCCACGGGTAAGTTTGGTTACCCGTGGCGTGGCAATCCGTGGCGCAGGCCCCTGCGCCACGGGTAGCCTTATTTGGTGCGCCACGGGTAGCCTTTTCCCTAGTAGTGAATATCTAGACTTTGAGAGCTACCAAGCAGGACAAGCACCACAATTTTAAAGCTTTATGACAGTTCTTTTTACTAATCTATTCTTACTAGATGATCCACAAGTTTAAGCAATTGACAAGTATTAAAGATTCAAGACAATGATCTACAAGATTATGCAAGCACCTTTTACACTTCCTACATGATAATTTCCTTTCAACCAAACATCAATCAACTCTCCAAACAAATATAAGTGAAACAAGAGAGTACTTTCTATAAAAGAACTAATAGCTCTAAACAAGAGATACGTGAAAAACAAGAGGTAGAAGCTAAAAATAACGAAAACTGAATACTCTACAAATATAAGTGAAGCACAAGAGTATTCTACGAAAAAGCGGAGCATGTCTCTCTCCCAAACAAAAATAATAGGATCCAACATTGATATGACCAGAGAACAAAACACAAATAAACTGAAAGTAAAAACAAACTAAAGCTCCAAGAACAACACATAATGTGTAAAGGAATAAAAATATAGTACAATGAGAGAAACCAATGATTGTCGATGAAGAAGGGGATGCCTTGGGCATCTCCAAGCTTAGACGCTTGTTACTTCTTGAATATTTTAGAGGAGGGTCTTTGGGGAGCCTCCCCAAGCTTAGTCTTTTATCCCTTCTTGATCTTCCTTCATCACCTCGCACTCGGATACTTGAAAACTTCTTTCACGCAAAACTTATAGCAACTTCATTAGAGGGGTTAGTCCACAAAAACAATATCTTCCTTCAGTTCTAAAGCACATATCATGAATTTTTTTAAAAAACATTAGTTACTGTCACAAAGATCTAAGTAAAACTCTAGCTTTGAAAAAGCTTTACTTTGCCCGTGAAAGAAGCAATGCAAAACTAAGGATAGAATCTGTCAAAAACAGAACAGACTGTAAATATGAATTTTTTCGGGGCACTTATGGACCTAAAATCAGAAAACTTAAAACTATAGAAAGGTAGACAAAACTCTGATTCTTTCTGTCAAAAATTTCCAGCCACAGATGACGCTCTATGATTTTGTTGGATTTTCGAACAGTGAAGAACAGAAATCTGTTTCTGGACAGCAAACTCACAAATTAGTCTCCCTCTCTTTAGAGGCTATTCTTGGCACCAAAAACCAAAACAAAAAGATACAAGGGAATTGTTACAGAGGTAACATCCCCCAAAACTCACACAAAACAGTAGGTAAAAATAAAATGGGTTGCCTCCCATAAGCGCTTTCTTTAACGCCTTTTAGCTAGGCTTGACAATTTTAATGATGCTCTCATAAGAATAAGAGTTGAAACACAAAGAGAGCATCAAGAAGCAAATATGAAACATATTTATGCATAGGAATCTTGTAAACAAATAAATCCATGAAGAACAAAGTATCAAGCATAGGAAGGTAAAACAAGAGCAGTTTCAAAATTTTCAACACAAAGAGAGGTGTTTTAGTGACATGAAAATTTCTACAACCATATTTTCCTCTCTCATAATAATTTCCAGTAGCATCATGAACAAACTCAACAATATAATTATCACATAAAGCATACTTTTCATGACCTACGAACATATAATTTTTATCAGGCTCCAAAATAGTGGGATCAAAATTAATCAAGACCTCTCCAAACTCACTTTTAACAATTTTATAGCAAGATGAATGATCACTCTCAAGAGGTATGGGACTACATTTAACTAAAAAAAAACCTCTCCAATCCCATTTCAATAGTAGCATAATTAATATCATCAAGCAACATAGGACCATCATCTAGAGCTTTATCATAAAAAATTTCTAAGCAACACTCCTCATTATCATGCATATCAATAGTAGGAACAAATAGAGGATTATCATAAGATTTATCAAAATAGCATGGATTATCATAAATAACAGTAGCATAATCATTTTCACAAGTTTCATTCATAGGGACATCATACCCATAAGCATAGCAACTATCGGTTTTATCAAAAAGGGATATTTAGGAACATAGCATTCATCCTCCTTTGGTAAGCATGGAGGGCAATCAAATAATGTAAGATTTGAGGAGTTACTATCATTAGAAGGTGAGCATGGGTAGCTACTCCATTCTTCCTCCTTTTGTTCGTCACTCTCTTCCTCTTTTTCATCCAATGAGCTTTCAGTTTCAGCAATTTCTTCTTCCACGGTTTCCTGCAAGGCATTAGTCTCTTCTTCTCGGGGAGATAAACCCTTAAGATTTTCAGTAATATAAGCATTATCATCTTTGTAATTATCTATGCAATATTTAAGTATAGCAAAACTTTTAGTTCTATAAGGAGCATCATCAACATTTTCAAGCGAAGAAGCAATTTCATAGGCACCCTTTGTCACATCCCGAAAATTCGTCCCTAATGTTAGTAATGTTTTTTCTCCCGCCTGAAAAACTTTTTCTGTTTCCAAACTATTTTCTCCCACTTGTTGGTCTTTGAATTGACTTTGGTTTTGCTCACTAGAAATTTCCCAACAAACCTTGAGCTTATCAACCTCCACCATATCTCGATGCCACTATTTTCGTTGTCACACATTGATGCCACTCCAGTGTCCCAAAACCCTTCCGTCTATTCCACTAAAAGCCACCACCACAATTGCATCTTGAGATAAATTCCACCAAGCTACCATATAGTTCCCTCATACATATAGGTCACTCCCATGGAGAAATATTCCATAGTCCCATGCAATATTTCCAAGTTTGTTCATATTTCCTATTATGCCATTTCCAGTCCAAAAATTATTTGGACACCTTACACTCATCCAAAAATTCTGAAATTTTGGTGAGGTGCATTATTTAACCTCCTGAACATTTCACCCCATTGGCCCAGCCTCATTTGATCAATATTTGAGGTACTTCCTTTGTAATGCCCTTTCCATGCCAATTTGCCATTTCCAAAGCAACCCCTAGCTACAAAAATTAATTGGCCTTGAAACTTTGCCAAATTGACTAAATCCCATAGATAACCACATAACCAGAAGATCATTCCAATATCATTTGAGTAAACGCACTTGGCAAACCCATGCCATTAGGGCATTTTTGGACACCGAATTATTTTACCAACCTCCATGAACCCAATTGAGCTCAAACTTCACATATATACTATATAAACCTATCCTATCCTACTGTGAATTTTGGGGATTTTTAAGAGATGTGCAAGGCCCTGGTCATTTCATCGAGCACCTGGTGAGCCCTAGGTTTTCTGAAATTTTGCTTAAACCAAGTTGCAAACCAGCTGAGACTATCAACTAGGCTCTGGTAGGTTTTTAAATTAGGCACAAGGTGACATGAACCGTTTTCTTTTTGGAGCCCCGAGTCAACGGTAACGCGATGATGTCACTCGCGTCGCGCTCTAGGCGTCCCGGACGTGCGCGTCTTGGCAAACCCTAAATCCCGCTTAGCCTAAACCCTGCCTAATCCCCGCATAGTAGCTTCCCTGTAGATCATGTTCGTCCAGCTCGACGTTCCTATCCATTTCCGCGTTCTTATCACCTCCTTTCATTTATTTTGAGCACGTGGTCGTTCGTCCCTGCCTATATATGGAGCAGCTCGAACTCTACCCGCGCGACCTCTCGCTCCACTCCCTGCCCCGGCCCCGACACACTCCTCACTCCCTCCACTCCTGGGAGCCAGAGGCTCGGCATGCCCGACGTGCGCATCGTGCACGGCCGTTGTGGCCGGCGGCCGTGATGAGCTCGAGCTCACCGCGTGCCCCTAGGCCTCTCGAAGCCACCCCGTCCACCCCACTGCCGTCGCCTCCCCGCCCCGTGACCGACCATGCCCGCCACGCCGTTCCCCGCCGTCATCCGCAACAACCCCGCCAAGCCGCCTGCCGCCGCATCACCATCCCCAACCCCGGCGCGGTCCACACCTCGGCCTCGCGCCGCGCCGCCCGCATCCCCGCCGGCGCCTTCCTCGGACGCGGTAGAGGACGGCGACCTCGCTGCGGCCCTATTTCCCCCTTCGAGCCGCCCCACCTCCCGAGAGCCGCCCTGGCCGGCACCCTCCGCCCCGCGCGTGTGCGCGTGTGGCCATGGCCGAGCGGGTGAGCTCGCGGGCGATGCGTAGGAGGCGCCCCGCCGTCTGCCTCGCCTCCCACCTACGTGGACCTCCACGGCCGGCCGTGCCCCGGCCCTCCCTGCGGTCGGTCGTCGACGGCAGCAACGACGGGAACCGGCCCGAGCTCCTCCCGTGCGTCACCGTGCTGGGGAGAAGCCAATCAATCGATTTTGGGCTAGCTGAAAGCGTATTAATTTTTTTTCTCTGCTTTACGCTTTACCAAACAGAAGTCGTATTCCCGGAAGTACGCCAACAGTCCGGCCCGGTTTAGAAAACAGCCCGTTCTGTTTTTTTTTTCAGAAGTGAGCAGCAAATAGCTATCCGTCGCCGAGCCGTATCTTTTGAACCGTAGCTCCGTTTGAGGTGATTCAAATTTGTAAATTCATGTTTTGAATAGCTCTATCCAGTGGTATAGGTTTTACATTTTTGTATAATGTTTATATGCTCATCACCCGCATATGCATGTATAGGTATTCCGCGGTACCGGCAAACCGATACCCTAAACCGCGACGTGTCCGCGATCCTCCAAGACCAATGGCGTCAAACGTCGAAGGCAAGCTAACCACTTGCTATGAACACTCAAGCGGTGTTGTTTGTTTGCAGATCATCATGTCACATACGCGCGTTATATTTTATTGCTAGCCGATGCTGATGTTGGTTCCGGTGATTTCATGTGTATATTTGCATGCTATGTTCATTTCAAGCTTAGGTAGCTACGCCATGTTTAATTTCAAGTATAGATAGTGATGCCATGTTCCACTCATCATCCATGTGTGCATTAGAATGACGAGTGAATAATTTGTGCGCCTCGCACTT
Source organism: Puccinellia tenuiflora (assembly GCA_012064385.1). Lineage (NCBI taxonomy): Eukaryota > Viridiplantae > Streptophyta > Magnoliopsida > Poales > Poaceae > Puccinellia > Puccinellia tenuiflora. Next base: position 998,270 of record QRDG01000967.1, on the reverse strand, counting down.
GCGTGGCTTTGTCGAACCATCTGACCAGCTAACTATAACTAAGCGTCCCCATGATTGTTTGCTTCTTCTCCTTCGCCGAGGTGAGGAGCGGACGAATGTCGTCTTATGATCCTCGGAGTTGGGGCATTTGCCAAAAGAGTTATTTGCTTCTTCTCCCTCCGTCAAACTTGGCTGGCGTATGCCCGCCTTGACTGCGACGCTTGGGAAGCTGGCTTTCATTTGGATCTTTTGCCAAGATCGCTGACACCACGTCGAGTTAATCCTCGAGTGGAATGGATGCTTTCTTTCTTATGATTGCTTATCATCTGTCAACTGTGCGTCACGAGATATCGTGGCTTTGGTTTATATCCTGCCAACTGTGCGTCACGAGATATCGTGACTTTGTTTTCATTCCTGTAATACGATAAACCCATCAAGTGTGGGTTGAGTTCCGGCCGGCGACTAAATACATGTTGGGCACCGCCCACGTGGATTGAATCTCGTCTACTTTTCTGTAGAGTGGTGGCGTGTGTTGGACGGTACCATGCACCACTCCCCATTCCGGCGACGATGGACTGGAGGAACCGCCGCAGTCAATGGAATGGAGGAACGGGATCGCGTGGACGCCTCCACTAACTTTGGTAGTCAATCTGTGGCTGCTACTGGCTGGAGGTATCTCTGCCATCGCCCGGTTGACGCTAACCAACTGTGTTGTTTATTTTCTTTTACTCAACCTGTGGCTGTCACTGGTCGGAGTTATCTCCGCCATCGCCCGGTTGAACTAACCATTGATTGAACTAACTATATATTGTTTGAAATATTGAGTGCAGTTTGTTTCTGTTTCATGTTGATATGATATTATGATTTTGCATTGGACTAATCTGTTTCATGTTGATATGATATTATATTTACTGTGTGGGACTAACCCTCTGTTGTTGGAATTGTTGTTGAAAGAAACTGGATTAAATGAACCAACCCTCCAAGCTTCGATAGGGTCAGTCCATAGTGCCACCAATCTGAACCTTGAACGCACTGCCACTGTCGCCCAAATGGGAGAGCCATAGCCTATGTAACCTATCACGCCTCCTTTGATGCTACCCACTTGGCAAGTCTAGTCGGATACTGCATAGTTGTGGTCGGGGCTAGTCTTGTGAAGGTTCCGGAGCTAGGCGTTGCTCATGAGTTGGGGACGTGCCGGATTCACTTCGTCATAAGACTTAGCCCGAGTGGTAAGTCGGTAGCTATACAAGGAGTGTCTTGGTAGCGTGAACGGTTATGTAATTGTATCTTGCCGTCGCGAAGCAAGGTGCAGTTAGATGGGTGGTAATTGCAACCTCTCGAGAGTGTATCAACTAGCAGCTAGCCTTGTTCCTAGGTTATGGAACAGTTCAGTGTCGGTCACACTATTGTCCTTTGTCGAGTCCGGAGGTTAAACTTAAGTTCGTTGTGAAAGTAAGATGAACAACCTGATTTCACTAAATAAACAATAAGATGATGCAGGGAATGTTACCTCAGTTGTGAATGGTTACCCGTGTTGAGGGATGGCGGTGCGATCGTTGGGGCCTAGAGTTAGGCCTGAGCCAACATCGTCCGTGCATTACCTAGTGGATAGATGAGGCCAGTGGGCCTAGCAGTGGAAAGGTGTGGTGAGGCCGTTGGGCCCAGTTGTGACAGGTTTGTTATAATACTTATTACCAATGGGTACATCCGTTATTTGTCACAGGTAAGTTCTCTTGTCTGATCGCCGGTGCACGATCCAACCCCACCTGGCTTGGACTCTGTACTGGTGATACCCCATCATCTACTTATGCCATGATTTGTCGTGCTACCCTGTTGCTATCCACTTGGAATGTCGTGAGTAGACACTTGCCATGTTTAGATTATTTTCTGTCACTAGTTACTTGTTGCCTGATTGCTTGACTGCTCATGTCTTGTGGTTGTTACTTGCGAGTACATCATTGTACTCAAACTGGCTTTTCATGTGGCCAGACGTGGAAAGGATTCACCTTCTACCATAGCAAAGAGATGGAGCAAGAACGTGCTAGGATCAGTAGCCCAGCCAGATGCCTGTGGAATGGAGCCGCACCAAGACGTTGTCGTACCATTATCTTCCGCTGCCGATTAAACTCCGTCCCGTGCCATACTTGGCAATAATGGATTTTCTTGCCTTGATGGCCATGTAAACCATTTGTAACCCTTGGGCCTGATTGTGTAATGATATTTCCGCTATGTTGCATTGTCGTAACGTGCGTCCGGATATCCTGGGCTGGCGCACGGGGCGACCGCCTTTCTGACGACATGTGTTAGAAGGGGGTGCCACAGAGCATGGTATCAGAGCACCAGGCTGGCTGTAGACTACCCTAGCATGGAGAGCCCCGCCATAATTTTGCCCGACAACGACCCGATGGATTTAACCCGTCTCCGCCTAACTGGCATGGCTCGTGTCGGTCAACAGTATGGTGTAGAAAAGCTTGTTCCAACCCTTTCCCAACGCGACTTGCCGGTTTCTTCCTTGATAAGGAATCGACACTACCCATTAGTATGAGAATTATTTTGGGTGTGTTGCATAGGTTTAACTATTAAGTGGAAGTAATCAATGAGACACTACAACCACGGAGTCCCGCTCACTTAATATTGGCTCGTGTATAGGTTTAAAAAAAAAAGCTCATACATGTGACGACACAAGGATTCCACACCCAATATGAACCTTGTGAGAACTCATGTTAAAGAAAGGGCCCAAGCCCTCCACGATGACCCCCATCGCAAGCTTTATTATGCTTTTGAGTGTCCCACATCGTTGGAGCACGAAAGGATTTTTGTAGAGTGTTTTGTTAGCTTGGTTGTAGACTGCTTGTTGTTTTGCCATGGTTTTGTGGTTTATGTGTGCCTTGCCATGTGTGATCATTTAAGCAAAAACCCTAGTACCGTGTAGAAAAGTTTTAAAATATTTAAATCTAGGGGTGTAATAAACCATACAAGAAATATCTTGTATAACCCCGGGAATCTTCATTAGTCTCCGAATCTCGGGACGAGATTCTTTTTAAGGGGGGAAGGTTTGTCACATCCCGAAAATTCGTCCCTAATGTTAGTAATGTTTTTTCTCCCGCCTGAAAAACTTTTTCTGTTTCCAAACTATTTTCTCCCACTTGTTGGTCTTTGAATTGACTTTGGTTTTGCTCACTAGAGATTTCCCAACAAACCTTGAGCTTATCAACCTCCACCATATCTCGATGCCACTATTTTCGTTGTCACACATTGATGCCACTCCAGTGTCCAAAACCCTTCCGTCTATTCCACTAAAAGCCACCACCACAATTGCATCTTGAGATAAATTCCACCAAGCTACCATATAGTTCCCTCATACATATAGGTCACTCCCATGGAGAAATATTCCATAGTCCCATGCAATATTTCCAAGTTTGTTCATATTTCCTATTATGCCATTTCCAGTCCAAAAATTATTTGGACACCTTACACTCATCCAAAAATTCTGAAATTTTGGTGAGGTGCATTATTTAACCTCCTGAACATTTCACCCCATTGGCCCAGCCTCATTTGATCAATATCTGAGGTACTTCCTTTGTAATGCCCTTTCCATGCCAATTTGCCATTTCCAAAGCAACCCCTAGCTACAAAAATTAATTGGCCTTGAAACTTTGCCAAATTGACTAACTCCCATAGATAACCACATAACCAGAAGATCATTCCAATATCATTTGAGTAAACGCACTTGGCAAACCCATGCCATTAGGGCATTTTTGGACACCGAATTATTTTACCAACCTCCATGAACCCAATTGAGCTCAAACTTCACATATATACTATATAAACCTATCCTATCCTACTGTGAATTTTGGGGATTTTTAAGAGATGTGCAAGGCCCTGGTCATTTCATCGAGCACCTGGTGAGCCCTAGGTTTTCTGAAATTTTGCTTAAACCAAGTTGCAAACCAGCTGAGACTATCAACTAGGCTCTGGTAGGTTTTTAAATTAGGCACAAGGTGACATGAACCGTTTTCTTTTTGGAGCCCCGAGTCAACGGTAACGCGATGATGTCACTCGCGTCGCGCTCTAGGCGTCCCGGACGTGCGCGTCTTGGCAAACCCTAAATCCCGCTTAGCCTAAACCCTGCCTAATCCCCGCATAGTAGCTTCCCTGTAGATCCTGTTCGTCCAGCTCGACGTTCCTATCCATTTCCCCGTTCTTATCACCTCCTTTCATTTTTTTTTTTGAGCACGTGGTCGTTCGTCCCTGCCTATATATGGAGCAGCTCGAACTCTACCCGCGCGACCTCTCGCTCCACTCCCTGCCCCGGCCCCGACACACTCCTCACTCCCTCCACTCCTGGGAGCCAGAGGCTCGGCATGCCCGACGTGCGCATCGTGCACGGCCGTTGTGGCCGGCGGCCGTGATGAGCTCGAGCTCACCGCGTGCCCCTAGGCCTCTCGAAGCCACCCCGTCCACCCCACTGCCGTCGCCTCCCCGCCCCGTGACCGACCATGCCCGCCACGCCGTTCCCCGCCGTCATCCGCAACAACCCCGCCAAGCCGCCTGCCGCCGCATCACCATCCCCAACCCCGGCGCGGTCCACACCTCGGCCTCGCGCCGCGCCGCCCGCATCCCCGCCGGCGCCTTCCTCGGACGCGGTAGAGGACGGCGACCTCGCTGCGGCCCTATTTCCCCCTTCGAGCCGCCCCACCTCCCGGGAGCCGCCATGGCCGGCACCCTCCGCCCCGCGCGTGTGCGCGTGTGGCCATGGCCGAGCGGGTGAGCTCGCGGGCGATGCGTAGGAGGCGCCCCGCCGTCTGCCTCGCCTCCCACCTACGTGGACCTCCACGGCCGGCCGTGCCCCGGCCCTCCCTGCGGTCGGTCGTCGACGGCAGCAACGACGGGAACCGGCCCGAGCTCCTCCCGTGCGTCACCGTGCTGGGGAGAAGCCAATCAATCGATTTTGGGCTAGCTAAAAGCGTATTAATTTTTTTTCTCTGCTTTACGCTTTACCAAACAGAAGACGTATTCCCGGAAGTACGCCAACAGTCCGGCCCGGTTTAGAAAACAGCCCGTTCTGTTTTTTTTTTCAGAAGTGAGCAGCAAATAACTATCCGTCGCCGAGCCGTATCTTTTGAACCGTAGCTCCGTTTGAGGTGATTCAAATTTGTAAATTCATGTTTTGAAAAGCTCTGTCCAGTGGTATAGGTTTTACATTTTTGTATAATGTTTATATGCTCATCACCCGCATATGCATGTATAGGTATTCCGCGGTACCGGCAAACCGATACCCTAAACCGCGACGTGTCCGCGATCCTCCAAGACCAATGGCGTCAAACGTCGAAGGCAAGCTAACCACTTGCTATGAACACTCAAGCGGTGTTGTTTGTTTGCAGATCATCATGTCACATATGCGCGTTATATTTTATTGCTAGCCGATGCTGATGTTGGTTCCGGTGATTTCATGTGTATATTTGCATGCTATGTTCATTTCAAGCTTAGGTAGCTACGCCATGTTTAATTTCAAGTATAGATAGTGATGCCATGTTCCACTCATCATCCATGTGTGCATTAGAATGACGAGTGAATAATTTGTGCGCCTCGCACTTGCGTGGCTTTGTCGAACCATCTGACCAGCTAACTATAACTAAGCGTCCCCATGATTGTTTGCTTCTTCTCCTTCGCCGAGGTGAGGAGCGGACGAATGTCGTCTTATGATCCTCGGTGTTGGGGCATTTGCCAAAGAGTTATTTGCTTCTTCTCCCTCCGTCAAACTTGGCTGGCGTATGCCCGCCTTGACTGCGACGCTTGGGAAGCTGGCTTTCATTTGGATCTTTTGCCAAGATCGCTGACACCACGTCGAGTTAATCCTCGAGTGGAATGGATGCTTTCTTTCTTATGATTGCTTATCATCTGTCAACTGTGCGTCACGAGATATCGTGGCTTTGGTTTATATCCTGCAACTGTGCGTCACGAGATATCGTGACTTTGTTTTCATTCCTGTAATACGATAAACCCATCAAGTGTGGGTTGAGTTCCGGCCGGCGACTAAATACATGTTGGGCACCGCCCACGTGGATTGAATCTCGTCTACTTTTCTGTAGAGTGGTGGCGTGTGTTGGACGGTACCATGCACCACTCCCCATTCCGGCGACGATGGACTGGAGGAACCGCCGCAGTCAATGGAATGGAGGAACGGGATCGCGTGGACGCCTCCACTAACTTTGTAGTCAATCTGTGGCTGCTACTGGCTGGAGGTATCTCTGCCATCGCCCGGTTGACGCTAACCAACTGTGTTGTTTATTTTCTTTTACTCAACCTGTGGCTGTCACTGGTCGGAGTTATCTCCGCCATCGCCCGGTTGAACTAACCATTGATTGAACTAACTATATATTGTTTGAAATATTGAGTGCAGTTTGTTTCTGTTTCATGTTGATATGATATTATGATTTTGCATTGGACTAATCTGTTTCATGTTGATATGATATTATATTTACTGTGTGGGACTAACCCTCTGTTGTTGGAATTGTTGTTGAAAGAAACTGGATTAAATGAACCAACCCTCCAAGCTTCGATAGGGTCAGTCCATAGTGCCACCAATCTGAACCTTGAACGCACTAGCCACTGTCGCCCAAATGGGAGAGCCATAGCCTATGTAACCTATCACGCCTCCTTTGATGCTACCCACTTGGCAAGTCTAGTCGGATACTGCATAGTTGTGGTCGGGGCTAGTCTTGTGAAGGTTCCGGAGCTAGGCGTTGCTCATGAGTTGGGGACGTGCCGGATTCACTTCGTCATAAGACTTAGCCCGAGTGGTAAGTCGGTAGCTATACAAGGAGTGTCTTGGTAGCGTGAACGGTTATGTAATTGTATCTTGCCGTCGCGAAGCAAGGTGCATTTAGATGGGTGGTAACTGCAACCTCTCGAGAGTGTATCAACTAGCAGCTAGCCTTGTTCCTAGGTTATGGAACAGTTCAGTGTCGGTCACACTATTGTCCTTTGTCGAGTCCGGAGGTTAAACTTAAGTTCGGTGTGAAAGTAAGATGAACAACCTGATTTCACTAAATAAACAATAAGATGATGCAGGGAATGTTACCTCAGTGGTGAATGGTTACCCGTGTTGAGGGATGGCGGTGCGATCGTTGGGGCCTAGAGTTAGGCCTGAGCCAACATCGTCCGTGCATTACCTCGTGGATAGATGAGGCCAGTGGGCCTAGCAGTGGAAAGATGTGGTGAGGCCGTTGGGCCTAGTTGTGACAGGTTTGTTATAATACTTATTACCAATGGGTACATCCGTTATTTGTCACAGGTAAGTTCTCTTGTCTGATCGCCGGTGCACGATCCAACCCCACCTAGCTTGGACTCTGTACTGGTGATACCCCATTATCTACTTATGCCATGATTTGTCGTACTACCCTGTTGCTATCCACTTGGAATGTCGTGAGTAGACACTTGCCATGTTTAGATTATTTTCTATCACTAGTTACTTGTTGCCTGATTGCTTGACTGTTCATGTCTTGTGGTTGTTACTTGCGAGTACATCATTGTACTCAAACTGGCTTTTCATGTGGCCAGACGTGGAGAGGATTCGTCTTCTACCATAGCAAAGAGAGATGGAGCAAGAGCGTGCTAGGATCAGTAGCCCAGCCAGATGCCTGTGGAATGGAGCCGCACCAGGACGTTGTCGTACCATTATCTTCCGCTGCCGATTAAACTCCGTCCCGTGCCATACTTGGCAATAATAGATTTTCTTGCCTTGATGGCCATGTAAACCATTTGTAGCCCTTTGGGCCTGATTGTGTAATGATATTTCCGCTATGTTGCATTGTTGTAACGTGCGTCCGGATATCCTGGGCTGGCGCACGGGGCGACCGCCTTTCTGACGACATGTGTCAGAAGGGGGTGCCACAGAACTGCAGTCTGTAGATTACACATCATGTACGTCAATATCAAATTGATGTTAGTATGTGCATACTAGGACGGAAGGGCCGTAGGGCTGCGGCAGTCGGGTGCTGGAAGTAGGGGTGTAAACGGATAGGATAATTTCCGCACCGAATCCTATTCCGAAACCGTTTTAAGCAATCCATATCCGGTTTGAAGAAATCCGACGGATAAGGATATCCGATTCCGAATTTGACACCGGATACGGTATAGGATATGGTATGAAAAATAGCCCCCGAATATGGATTATCCGAAAATTAAATAGGATTATCCGATGATTTTAATCCGAATAATCCGATTTTCTACCGAAACATCTAACCTAATTGAACATAATTAGTGGTTAGTGAGTTGTAAATTTCATCCATTAAATAAAAACTCACTTACATAGTGATTGTTATGAATATGGAGTACAACTTTGTTAGGTTATTAGCATATTGAACTATTATTTTTGGTTGTATGGTTTGTCGATATACTTATACGTGTACATATCCGATTAAATTTTTTCCTTACCGAATCCGCTCCGTTTCCGCCCCCGAATCCGTGATATGACATATCCGACCTCGAATCCGCAACCGGTCATTATCCGCTCCGGTCCGAATCCAATGAAAAAATATGGTATAGGATATGGTAACGACAAAATCCGATCCGATCCGATCCGTTTACATCCCTAGCTGGCAGGACCGCGGCCGACGGGCTCTGGTAGCCTGGTAAGCAGGGTGGCAGCCGACGGGCTCTGGTAGGGCGGCAGGAGATCCCGATCCGACGGTGATATCAGACGAAACGACACCGTGGAGGACGAATAGATTTTTTTTTGACCGGAACACATTTATTCCATTAGGACACACCAACATCGCTGGTCACAAGACGAGATACATCATAAGGGATCTCCGACAACCACATGGTTTGGTTGTTCAGATCCATACCCATACCCATTGCTGCCAAAACATGAGAAAGCTTATTACATGTTCTTGGGCAGTACTCAACACTATAATCATTAAAATTAAACTCCATGATAAGCTGGTATTTGATGTCGAGGAATAGCTGGCCGAGACGTGCTAGGTCCAGGGAGGGTGACTCAATAGCTTGTTTCAATGTTTGGCTGTCAGTTTTTTTAGATAAAGAGCATATATTAATATCGCGAAGATACCAATTACACCCAGCCTCTGCAACAACGCATTGCCCTAGCGGCATTACGGATGCACACAACCAAAAAAAGAGAGAAGAATTACAAAAAAGAAAAGTCCCGCTAAGCGGTCAGATCCTTGAAACAACAGTACTAACACCACCAAGACAGCACCAGAAGTCCAGCTTGTCCACACTCTCAAAACAATGCCTTCACCAAGGCCATTGCCAGACACAACCAATTAAGATCAGACCTTGGATTTTCACCCTGAAAGATGAGACTTAGGACTTCTCCTGTGCAGTCGCCCCCACATACATGCCGCTGCTTCAAGTCACGAACACCTAGCCAATTCGTCATCGCCACAAAGATTCAAACCACCATTGCTAGTCCTTAGATCTCGCCTTCCATGACATTCTCCGCCAGCACCATGAAACGAGAAAGCGTGCTCCATGATATTAATAGCCAGCAGAGCTTCGAAGTGCTCCCTTTGAAACCAAACGGTCAGAGAAAAAACATGGGTGCGCATGATCGAATACCATCCGATCCAGCAATCTCCAGGCATGAGTCGCCCAATGGAGTTCGACGGCGGAGCCTTCCGAAACACGACCGTCCAGCCAGATCGATGGGACAGGCATCTGGCAGATCTTCATCTTGGCGTGAGAAGAAACCCTAGCACCACCTCCTTATTCGAGCACACCAGCAGGTCCCCACGCCGCCGGACGGGGCAGCAAAGGAGGGGGCAGCCGCAGAAGATGCCACGAGATCCAACCATGGCGGCCGCAAGTCCCAGATCAAATTGGAGTCCAGATCATAGACAGCCACCGCGCTCAGAGGATCTGTACGGCGCTCCGCGACGTGCGCAGCCGCCTCTTGAGACCCTGGCTACAGGCCCCGGCCAGCCAGGTCGTGCCGCCTGGTACGCCGCTGCCGCCCCAACACCACCCGTGGAGCCGCCGCCGCCAAACCCTCTCCTCCCCTCCATCCTTTGAGAGAGTGGGGCCGCCACCGCCGTCGGCATCGGCATCGGCGATGGTGCCGGCCAGGATCCGCTGGGAAAGGGAGGACCGGCGGCTGGAGGGAGGACGACTCCGGAGTCGCTCGGGCGTGAGCGACCCGGGAGTCTTGGAGGCTCTTTCTCAGTACTCTCTCATGCTTGCCATTTGGCTGTCAGTTGAAACATGGAGTCTGAGGACCGGCGGCTGGAGGGAGGTCAACTCCGGAGTCGCTCGGGCGTGAGCAAACAACGAGTCCTGGCGGCTCGTTCTCAGTACTCTCTCATGCTTGCCGTTTGGCTATCAGTTGAAACAATGATCCGACCAATACCCAACTGATCTGCAATGCGTAGTGCATTTTGCACTGCTATGGCCTCCGCATGCAGTGCATCCGACACCGGGTAAGCATTCCCAGTAGCAGCAAAAACAACATCTCCAACATGGTCGCACGCTATGACTCTCCATCCTCCATTACGTGAACTCTCCAGGTAGGCACCATAAGTATACAACGGAAGTTTCTCTAGGGCGATCGGGGGGTGATCGCGTTTAGGCTAGGGTTTTCTCCCTTGAGGGTGGTTTTTTCCGGCGGCGGCGAGATCTCGGCGGCGAGTCTCTCTCTGTTGGCTGGGTTGAGGGTTTGGTTTCTCGAGCGCGGCGCTCGTGGGAGTTGTGCGGTTGGTTATGGTGTCTCCTGCTCGTGGGGCGGCGCGTGGTGGCACACCGGATAGGGTTCCATCAAGGTCGCCGGTGAAGTCAAGTGCCGAGGATTTGGCGACCAGTCTGTCGGCTAAGATGGGGGATCTGCTGCTTTCTGACAAGGAAGCCATGGGGCTTGTGATGAAAGGCATTAATCCGGCGAGAGTCCCTCGATCGAAGTGGGCGGTAGTGGGCAAGGTCTGTTCATCACGGAAGCTAGTCATCAGCGCACTGGATCGTGCTATGAGACGGGATTGAGGGCTTCATCACCCGGCTCAGTTCAAGGAGATAGGTGATAACAGATTTGTGGTCCGTTTTGGCTCAGAGGGAGATTGGAACCATGTTTTAAAGAACGGACCATGGCAATTCGATCTCAGTGCTATTCTGCTAAAGGGCTATGATGGTGCAGTTCGACCCTCTGACATGGTGTTTGATTCAATGGAGATTTGGGTCAGAGTGCTTGATCTACCAATGGACATGATGAATAGAGCATATGGGGAACTCATTGGTGGTTGGATAGGGAGGTACATCTCAGTGGATGTTGATGATGAAAGAGTGGCGTGGGGTGAAGAGCTGAGGATCAGGGTGGCGATTAAGGTTGATCATCCTCTCCTTAGAGGGGTTAGCTTGAGGGAATCCGAGGAGGAGGAGGTGGGAAATTGTTTTGACCTACAATAGGAGAAGGTACCGCATTTCTGTTTCGCCCGTGGTAGGCTGGTTCATGAAGGAAACAAATGCGATGCTGGAAAAGATGAGGGGCAACAGTGGGGAGAATGGCTCCGTGCTGAGCCAAAGAAATATAAGAAGCCTATCCAATCTGGTCATCCTACAATATCTTCATCTAGCTTGGGGAGTAGATCAGCAGGCTCGGAGGGGTTTTACGGTGGAGTATCAATTCGTGACTTGCCGCCAAGGAGGATCTTTCCTCACACGTATGCTTATTCGAGCTCATCTCGCACTGGCGATGTTGAGCAGAGACAGGATGGAGGCGATGTCACAAGCCCAGACAAACGCCACAGGGCGGAGGCATGTGATCAACAGGCAGCTACTGGTCGAGATGCTCCTGAGAAGAGAAAGAATAATGTGGGAACATATAAGAAGCTTAGGAAGCCAGGGTATACCAGCAACCGGGAAAGGATTGAAGGGCCACAGGGTAGTCAATCCAAGAAAAGAGGGACGAAACAGGTCTGGATGCCTGTGACGGTACAGGTTGTGGGTGAAGGAAGCTCAGAGACAACAGGGAAAAGGCAACGGACTGCCTCTGTTTTCGACAGACTTGAAGATCCATCGGCGGAACCTACGATGCGGGGCCGCCGGGACCAATGAATCTTCTGGCCCTGAACTGTCGCGGCTTGGGGTTGGACGCGGCAGTGGGCGAACTTCGGGGCCTGTGTAGGTCATACAACCCAGCGGTGGTCTTCTTGAGCAAAACAAAGAAAAAATCTAAAGCTATGGACAAGATTAAGTGGAGCTTAGGGTTCCCACATGGAGTCGCTGTTGACTGTAATGGGAGGAGTGGAGGCCTGGCGTTTGATGACGGGATTGATGAGAGTGTTCTTCTCCCTCAACAACGCCAACAAGTACTCTTGATACCCTGAAAGGAAGATAATATATTAGGAATAGCTTGAGCCTCCAAGTGCAGAGTATGTAGAAGTGGTAGTTTTTCCCCAAGAAGGTGACTCGAGGGTTTAATATCGAACTCTCGGGGAATCAGTAGTGTGGGTTTTATCTTCTTGTCCTTCTCTAGATTTCCTGCAAACAAATAAATTGCTTTGTGCCCTCAACCTCACCAAGTGGTTGTCAAGCACAAGGTGTGAGAATGATATTAAGATGATAATGAATGCAAAACAGCAAGTAAGAATGCTATGGTGGTATATAAATATGCAAGGATGATAACAATGATGATGGATGGTATTTTTGGGGTTTTTAAATATGAATGCAAGAAGTAAAATTGTTTTTGTATTTTCTGATTTTAAAATGGCTGAATGTAAAAGATGCTTAAAAGTGGTTGGAAAGTTGTTTCTTATGATTAAAAATGGACCGAGGTTCATGGTTTCACACATGTACTATCTCTTTAATATAGTGTGGCAAATGAGTAGACATAGATTTAACATATGAGATTGCAAACAAGGTTAATGACACTAGTCATCAACCCGTGCAACAGCACGGGCTAGCTATTTTATAACATATAAATATTCATAATTCAATCATATTTTTGTGTCCAACTTTCATGTGTTAGAAGTGTTAGAATAAAATTATTTAGTGGGGAGAAATTTATCTACTTCAATTGGTTGTTAATTAGCGAAATTAAATTTTACATGTATTTATCTACTTCAGGAATATCCGTTGTAATTTAACAATTTGTATTTGCGGAGTAGATATAGAAAAAATTGTCGATATCTAGTGCCGAGTTATTATAAAAAAGTCTCTGGACAACCAAGATCTATGTATACGACATGGGTGAATTGTTGGAAAACCATTTTGGATTTTTTTATTTCACGCTCGTTGTATGACATAGAAAGGGAGAATTGTACTTTGCAAAAAGAGATGAAGTTCCAATACCATATAGAATGCATTCACATGAGTCTATATAATATAATGGTGAAAAATAGCAAGAGCATCACCGTTAGATATCTCAAAGCAGTTTTTGATCTTAGAAGAATGAAGTACTCATTTTTTGTTGATTCCAAACAACATGAGTGAATTGTTGGAAACCATTTCGGATTTTTTTTCACGCTCGTTGTATGACATAGAAAGGGAGAATTGTACTTTGCGAAAAGAGATGAAGCTCCAATACCATATAAAATGCATTCACATGAGTCTATTTAATATAATGGTGAAAAATAGCAAGAACATCACGGTTAGATATCTCAAAGCAGTTTTCGATCTTAAAAGAATGAAGTACTCAATTTTTGTTGATTCCAAACCTGTTACAGAAGCCTCCTTTGCAAGGTATACTTCAAGATTGCGCTACACACGGATGTTCCCATTTCCGCTAAAGAAAAATAATATTATTCATTGTTATGGAAATGGGTAATAATCGAGGAAAAGTAACAATATTCAGCATTGCATTATTCTTGTTACGTATGAAAAGTAACTATCAACACTCAAAGTAGTTATTAATCTCTTACCAGATAGCTTTAGTCATAACACATTAAAAAAATCAGTTGAGTCACCTACCCTCCAGCAAATAGCAGGATTAAAGTTGCATGTTTGAACTTGAATACCTGCATAGTACAGTAGGCCTGGTGAAATGAGCTGTTATTCGAGAGAAGCTGGAGAGTAGGAATAGCAAACAGGCGAGCAAGATAGCTGCCGAGCCAAGCCGTACCTATCTGACAATAATTTCCTTCATTTTTTCCTTTTGGTCAAGATAGCAACAGTGAATACAATTATCAATATGTGCATTTTATGTAAATACAATAGTATAAGCACATAAATGACATAGAGATGGATGCCTAAAATTAAGAACGCCATAAAACATGTTAGCCATGTTCGTCCGCCATGGACCACTGCAATTCTAATTGTGGGGCTGCTGAATCCTACATGCATCGTGCATTAAAGAACACAAAGTTTTTAGGAGCGGAAAATTGTGTTGGAAACCCAAACAATATAACAAAAAGCAAAAGAAACATCACATATTTGCTAGTTCTCTTTCTTCTCCTTGCGATTTAATATGGAAGCCTACTTTTCAATTCACTAAGCTTGTAAATCATCTTGGACTTACACATACCTTCTCAAGTTGCCTCGGATAGTGGAGAGCTCCTAAGTCTCATCTTCTCGATCATGGCAGAAAACCTAAGACTATGAAGGAAATATCTGAAGTCCATGTATAGTTGAATTGATTTGTACCAAGGAAGTTAACATTATGCAGTAGGCTTTAAAGGAACTGAAAGAACAAAATATATGCAGCATGGATCTGTTGGTGAAATTTAGAACCAAACAAAAAAAATAAAAGATACTTACTGGTACATGACAATCCTTTTAAATTATTTAAGAGCTTATAGTGAAGTATACTATTAGTTTCTGTAAACATTACAACCATTTAAGCACGTATGGTGGTTTATACACTAAAAACTCTAGGATTTTGTGGAAAGAAAGTTCAGTTTTTCAGCAAAGACATACAACTTTCTGGAACAAAAGATCAAGCATAAATATTGAATAAGCAATATTTGGTGCAGAGTGTTGGCTTATGTTATTATATTTATTAAGCGATGTGGACTAAAATAGCGAATAGCAACATCTTCTATAGGGCTATCAGATCGTATAACCTAATTACAATTAACATATGCGTAAGTAAAAATAGATCTGAGTTTATGTTTAAATTTACCCTAACTTTGGAGACCCATACAGTATTTTACATTTGGCGTAATAAAATAGAGTGATATGTTTTTTTGTATTGACACCTGAAGTGCACCTAGCTTACAATCAGAACACACGTTTTGAGATTTGACCTTCCAACCCTTAACCCCTTGTTAAAATAATACTCACGCTGAAATAGTTTGGTTATTTTACATGGGAAACAAAGCATCAATATTTTATCACGGACTCAACACTAACAGTTAGCATTTGCTGTATAATAAAGATTGCATGCCTAATTTTCTGCTCTTCTGAAATTTGAACCATAGGACAGGAGTACCAATTCTCCAATTTGTACATAACGCTAGTTTATTTATTTGAGTGCGGCAACAGGTAAGTAGTCCCATCCATTTGATCTTTTCATAGATCAAAATAATGCTCATATACCCAGTAACAGAATGCAATTAGGTTTATAAGAATGATATGAACACAAATTCATTGATCTAGCTGCTTAAGTCCAGCCGAAACTGACCAAGTGCAACCTTGTGACTTTTAACCAATGATATCATAATTTTTATATGGACCTACCAAAAACCCTGGTCCTTTCTACTTGTACGGCATTAGATGAAATCTCACCAGGTTAACAATTCCTCAAACACATATAGCGCATCTCTCAGAAAGAGGCAAGAGGAGGTGGGAAACTGGGAATCATCGGAACTTGCATTGCAGAGAAAAGTGCAGTTAATTAATGCTTACCTTGCTGATGTGCTTGGAGATTCAACTTAAATCGTGACCAGCATCCTTCTTGCTGAAGTCTTCGATGGTGATAGGTAAAGATCTGGGCGTCTGGCCGCTTGCACACAACGTCGACGTTGCCGAGATTGTCCTTCACTATCACGTTTCCCTCAGATTTCAGCCTCGCAGTCCTGCGCTATCGCTGACAGAACCAACGGTAGTAGCTCCATCTTCCTGAGGAGGATGAGGAGGAACAGCCATTGGAGATCTCCTGACGACGCGCTTGTGGCTCGGTGGGGCAGGATCGGTGGAGGAATCTTCTAGCGAGGCGTTTCTGCAATGCTAATGGAAAAGGACGCTAATTAAGGAGACTTACACGTGGGATAGTATGAGAGGACTCTTCTACTTGATCCCACGGCTGTAGATGAGTAATGAGGGAGATCTGATGGTTAATTTTTTATTTGCTGAGGATTAACGTGGAGCTTCCTTTGGTGCCTCCAATTAGTATATATAAGATGTTACTAATTATATGGGCATCACGTCCTAACATAGAGACCTTTTGATTATTAGTCTCACTTATACTCCACCAAGATGTGAACTAAATCATGCACCTTAGTAATTAAGATAACATCAGAGTATAGCTTTAAGATCAATGACATGAAGTGAAAATAAACACATGATGGATCTAGTCTTAGGTAGAGGCATGTCACTCCTCCTACCCTTCAACATGGTATTTTGGTTTATCCCTAGTGAGGCAACAAAGTAAGGTAAACACCCAATGGATCATGATATTAAGTTGTCAGCTTATCACTTCACCACCCCCGTTACTCCAACTAATGCACACGTTCCCCCACACACGCTCTCATAAACATGCTTGATCATAACAAGGATACAAGAACGGGGTACATAATATGCATCTACTTCCATAACTGAAATATAACATTGCAATCTCAACATTTATTAACTCATAGAAAGATCCACCACAATGGTAATACAACGGTGACCGTAATCATGTTCAGCAGCTCATACGGTGCTAATTAGTGAAGCTCAAGAGAGAGAGAGATACATATGCTACTGCCACAAACCCATAGTCCAGAGGTGGACTACTCCCTCTTCATCATGGAGACGGTGGAGATGTCGATGGAGAAGGTGGAGGCCTCTCCGGCAGGGCTCCGCCGGAGTTTTCCCCCTCCGATCTTCAGCCTCCTGATCTGTGTTTCTTATTTCTCTTGTGTGGCGGCTCTCCTCTGGGAAAATATCGGGGGACCTCTTATATAGGCGTTTTTAGGTCACGAGGAAGCTTCAGGGCGAAGGATCAATGCAAACGGGGCCACGAGGGCTGATTGGGGTAGGCCCACGCGGCCTAGTACTGTAGCCACGTGGGACCCTCCATCTTGGTCCTCCGGCCTCCGTTCGTTGACTTCTTTTGCTCCTCAATCTTCTCCTTCCAAAATATTGACCCCCGTAAATTTATAGCTCATTATGACGTCGTTAAGGTCCTGAAACAAATAATAAAAGAAATAGGGGTTTTCTGCCTGCGCAGGATTAATTCCATAAAAAGGGGATATCATCATAAATTACCAAAAATCATTAAATAACAGTAATATACCCCTTATATGATGCAAATATGATTGGAATATAACTATTATAGTGCAAAGTTCATGTATGCATTTTAGATGCATCAACATCCCCAAGCTTAACTCATGCTCGTCCTCGAGTATGAAAGTGATAAAACTAACATGAACTTTGCAATATAATCACAACATGGATATAAAAGATGATTGCTACTGCTACATAAAGTCAAATGATTCATTATTTCAAAGAAGTAGCAATATGCAAACAGTTTATAAAGTGATATCAAGTATTCAAATAAAAAGATGATCAATGATAGTTCACAAAGTGCAACATAAAAGATAGTACTATGGACATTCTTACTTTTGCATACTTGAGGTCCATAGAGTGTAGAAAATCTGAATATAAAAGGTGGACACTTTGGAAATGATATATAAATAAGTAGAGGTAAAGCATGCATAAGTTTCATCTATCCTCCTAACTATGCTACTTAAGTTACTGAATGCAATTGTAATACTTGGTGTTAAGATCTCATTCCCCTATCATAGCATCTTGAATGATTAAGGTTTACATGTGAAAGCAAATATGAGTAGTGGCCTTGATAAAGTAAAGGTTAGATGTCTCATGCCCCTTGAATACAAGTACCTACACCATGATTACTCAACTTGGGAAACAAAGCAAGTTTAAGTTATCTATCATTGTAAGTAATAACAGTATCATCAAGAGTCTCAACTGGGGTACCTCTTGTCCCATGATATGGATCAAGCCCATATCAAAACAACAAGACAAACAAACATATTGAACAATCTCAACACCCTCTTTATTTACCACTTGATATAGCTTTTTATTGTAGGGTGTATCACGGAGAGTTCAAAATAGCATGTAAGTAAATTTCCACCATGAATGATGCATGGCTTAGATTAGCGGCCCAGGTTCCTCTCTAACCATTTATACAAACTCATTTAAACTTAACTCTATTTCCACATTTATTTCGTCATGATAGGCGTCCATAGACAAAAGTACATGATATCAACTAAACAAATGACGAAACATGTTGAAAGCTTTGCATGTGACAGCACATATGGGCTAACTCCCAACCTTAAACATTTATCAAGCCACTATCTTCATAATATTAATCACAATGGTTCATCTTTTTGAATGCAATAAAAGTAAAGTGTGCATCAAGTTCGCGAGAGCTTTTTAACCAACTTTTACCATTACAATAAATAAAATCTTCATTTTCATTTAGAGGTATAGATAACACATATAACATGATAAACATACTTGGAATAGCATAAAGCTAATAGGTAGATATGGTGGACTCACTGGAAAAACTTGGGTTGAAGGTGTTGGAAACAAGTTTTTACTTGTTGAAATTTTTGGGCTAGCAAAAGGGAGAAAAATGACCATCTAGGTGCATGCATGAGTGTCCATAGAACTAACTAATTCATGTTAAACAAAGTGAAATAACATACAGCATCAAAACATGAATAAAAGATAGCTCATGATAAAACATTTGCAAATTGTTACTCATAAAGAGGCTCATGAATCATGCAACTATATGTGTCATTAAAAATCAACTTAGACATCCCTTTTCCCAATACAATAAAAGCATGCAAGATATTTCAACTTAAATTTCCAGTAGCATTCTCATATATAAAAGATAGTGTGGTGGTCTCACAAAATAAAAATCAAAGCAAAACACAACTAAAAGACGCTCCAAGTTTATGCGATAAAGTGCAATGATAGAAAAACAAAAGTTAGACGTGTGCAAACTGAGAGTGTTTTGGTTCAGTGGGGATGTTCACATCCCCAAGCTTATGGTTTTCACCATCCTTGGATAACTCATGGTGCATCTCCTCCAATCCCTGTGAAAAAACTTCAAAACACAATTTCTCCCATCTCTTTTCTATGGGGTGATATTAGTAGAGATAAATAAACAAGTTTCTTTGCTGCATATAATCCATGGATTAAAATTCATATGAATGACCAGAGAATGTATAATGTTTTATGCCTACTCATAAACTCAATTGGATCAACTCAATAGTTCAAACTATGCATAAAACAATATGGGACAGAATCTGTCCAGAAAAACAGCAGCAGCAAAACCTATTTTTCTGTCCTACTTAAACTTGTCGAAAAAATCTGAAAAAATTCAGGAATACAGAGGATGAAAAGTTGCAGTTACAGTAAACATCTCAGCTCAATCAGAGTTACAGAATAGGAATGAAAAATCAAACCGTGCACAGACCCTGTGCAGGAATAAAATCTCCGACATAGAAATAGCAACTTTTTCAAAGCAAAATGGGTAAACTTGGCACTTTATTAAAAATTTCAGAAACTAAAATAAGAAAAAAATCTCTTGTTACAGCAAGAGGACACAAATAAAATCCAAATAAAAACAACCGGGTTGCCTCCCGTAAAGCGCTTTCTTTATAGCCATATAGCTAGGCTTACTTGTTGTTTTACCGAAGATGAAGCTCACGAGGGAGCTTAAAAGTTGTGCCCTTCATCCTTGGGAAGTTTTTCATGCAAATACTAGGATCCCATGGTGCTCTCAAGCCAATCAAAATAATTGTCAAGTTGAAACCTAGTAAAGAGAAAAACAAAACACAAAAGTAATAACAACGAAGTCTAACTTTCTTTCTATGCTTTGGCATTTTGTATATGTATGAATCACAATAAATAGAAATTTCACAATGCATATTAACAGTAGTAACTTGCAGCATATATTTATTAGAAGCATAAAGAGGGTTCTTAGTACCTCCTCTTTTATAATAGTTGCAATTAGAAGAAATAAATTCACCCATAGAATCACAAGAATCATTCAACTTAGATAATATAGGCACATAAAGAGGATCATTAAATTTATTTTGGAATTCATTAGCATGCTTCCCTCTTTCAAAATAATTATTAAGATCAATATAAGGTTTAATACCATGGTTGCAACAAATGTTTGGAACTAAAGATAATTGCAAACCACATAAGTATTTCTCAACATAAGCAAATTTCTCCTCCATGGTGTGAATAGGGGAGTTCAGAAATAAAGTAGGACTCTCATGAGTGAGAGTATCATCACAAGCAGCAAGTATATCATTTTTATCCTCACATAGAGTAGTAACAACTAAACATGGAGGATTATCAATAAGCATAGGACCATCATCTAAAGCATTATCATATAGCATGTCTAAATCATATTCTTCATCATTTTTAAAATCATTATCAATAATTTTCTCATTAGGCATAGGTTCATATTCTTCCTCATCATCAGAATCATAAAAGCAAAGTTTATCATCAACCACATTTTGAGTGTTACCCTCATCCATAGGTGGTGAAGGTGGATGTTTCCTCTCTTCAGTCTCTAGTTGTTCATCATCTTCTTGCTCTTCATTGTCCTCCTCTTGGGGCTGCATGGGCATCCCCAAGCTTAGGTTTTTGTCCTCTTCTTCACATATTTCTTCTTCCAAGCTTATATTTTCATCATCTTCTTCCTGCAAAACATCAGTACTACCTTGGGCAAATCTCTTCCTTGTGTCAACAACATAGATATTTTCATCAAATTCAAGTGTGCAGACCTCAAGGAGAGGATCAATAAAAAATTTAAATTGAGAAGCTATAGGGCAGGTTTCATGTTCCTCAATGAAGGTGTATAATTCATAGGCTGCCATAAAAACAACAAATTGCTCTACTTCTGCCATCCCTAAGTAAGCATAATTCCCTGTATGATAAGTTGCAATAACAGGTTCAACTTTATTGGAAGGGCATTGGAATTCAAAGTGTCTACAGTATTCAGAGCAACAAGTTTCTTCCTTATGAAAATTAAGCAATGTTCTAGCAATTTCATTTAGGAGCTCTATATAGCCTCCTAATCTGTTCCCTTCTTCTGATTGTCTGAATTCAGCAGCTTTCAAGGCATTTTCATAATAGTTGTCCATTTTCTCATTTTTATGTGTTTTTAAATTTTTATGCAAAACTGAAAATAAAATGACACTAAGACAATGCAAACCGAATTAACTAATGCAAAACAAAATGCAAAACTGAAAATAAAATATGCAAACCGAAATCTAAATATGATATGCAAGACAAAAAACAAAACAAAATAAAATGCTTGAAGGTAAACATGGACAAGATGATGCTCACGTAGGTGCAACCTCCCCAAGCTTAGGTGTTAGCACAAGTTGGTGATGAAGTTGACTTCGTTGTGATATCCTTGGACAAACCCTTCCAGCTATGATTCCCCGGCAACGGCGCCAGAAAAACACGTGATGACGGGATTGATGAGAGTGTTCTTCTCCCTCAACAACGCCAACAAGTACTCTTGATACCCTGAAAGGAAGATAATATATTAGGGATAGGTTGAGCCTCCAAGTGCAGAGTATGTAGAAGTCGTAGTTTTTCCCCAAGAAGGTGACTCGAGGGTTTAATATCGAACTCTCGGGGAATCAGTAGTGTGGGTTTTATCTTCTTGTTCTTCTCTAGATTTCCTGCAAACAAATAAATTGCTTTGTGCCCTCAACCTCACCAAGTGGTTGTCAAGCACAAGGTGTGAGAATGATATTAAGATGATAATGAATGCAAAACAGCAAGTAAGAATGCTATGGTGGTAAATAAATATGCAAGGATGATAACAATGATGATGGATGGTATTTTTGGGGTTTTTAAATGTGAATGCAAGAAGTAAAAGTGTTTTTGTATTTTCTGATTTTAAAATGGCTGAATGTAAAAGATGCTTAAAAGTGGTTGGAAAGTTGTTTCTTATGATTAAAAATGGACCGGGGTTCATGGTTTCACACATGCACTATCTCTTTAATATAGTGTGGCAAATGAGTAGACATAGATTTAACATATGAGATTGCAAACAACGTTAATGACATGTTACTAATTATATGGGCATCATGTCCTAACATAGAGACCTTTTGATTATTAGTCTCACTTATACTCCACCAAGATGTGAACTAAATCATGCACCTTAGTAATTAACATAACATCAGAGTATAGCTTTAAGATCAATGACATGAAGTGAAAATAAACACATGATGGATCTAGTCTTAGGTAGAGGCATGTCACTCCTCCTACCCTTCAACATGGTATTTTGGTTTATCCCTAGTGAGGCAACAAAGTAAGGTAAACACCCAATGGATCATGATATTAAGTTGTCAGCTTATCACTTCACCACCCCCGTTACTCCAACTAATGCACACGTTCCTCCACACACGCTCTCATAAACATGCTTGATCATAACAAGGATACAAGAACGGGGTACATAATATGCATCTACTTTCATAACTGAAATATAACATTGCAATCTCAACATATATTAACTCATAGAAAAATCCACCACAATGGTAATACAACGGTGACCGTAATCATGTTCAGCAGCTCATACAGTGCTAATTAGTGAAGCTCAAGAGAGAGAGATACATATTCTACTGCCACAAACCCATAGTCCAGAGGTGGACTACTCCCTCTTCATCATGGAGACGATGGAGATGTCGATGGAGAAGGTGGAGGCCTCTCCGGCAGGGCTCCGCCGGAGTTTTCCCCCTCCGATCTTTAGCCTCCTGATCTTTGTTTCTTGTTTCTCTCGTGTGGCGGCTCTCCTCTGGGAAAACATCGGGGGACCTCTTATATAGGCGTTTTTAGGTCACGAGGAAGCTTCAGGGCGAAGGATCAATGCAAACGGGGCCACGAGGACTGATTGGGGTAGGCCCACGCGGCCTAGTACTGTAGCCGCATGGGACCCTCCATCTTGGTCCTCCGGCCTCCGTTCGTTGACTTCTTTTGCTCCTCAATCTTCTCCTTCCAAAATATTGACCCCCGTAAATTTTTAGCTCATTATGACGTCGTTAAGGTCCTGAAACAAATAAGGAAAGAAATAGGGTTTTTCTGCCTGCGCAGGATTAATTCCATAAAAAGGGGATATCATCATAAATTACCAAAAATCATTAAATAACAGTAATATACCCCTTATACGATGCAAATATGATTGGAATATAACTATATAGTGCAAAGTTCATGTATGCATTTTAGATGCATCAGCGTTGTGGTGGAGAGAAGGAGTGGATGTTTCTGTTAGACCTTGGTGTCAATACTACATCGACGCCAAGATCATCTATGAGGGGGAAAGAGTGGCGTTTTAGTGGGATTTATGGAGACCGAGGACGGAGCTGAGAAGCAAAACTTGGGAAGCACTTTGTTACCTGAGTGCACAGGACAATTTACCTTGGTTATGTGCAGGGGATTTCAACGAAGTGACAAACCAAAGTGAGCAGCTGGGAGGCAACCCACGCAGCCAAGCACAGATGGAAGCGTTCAGCGAATGTCTCTCTGTTTGTAACCTGGTGGATCTCGGATATATGGGGTACGATTTCACATGGAATAATAGGAGAGACGGGCCTGATAACGTTCAGGTGAGGCTGGACAGAGCAACGGCGACAGCACCGTTCATGGAGATGTTTCCCCTTACAAATGTTGAGCATATTGTAACGGAGGAGTCTGATCATTTGGCCCTCCTCATTAAAGTTTTGGCAGAACCTCCTATGCGTACTCGAGCCACAACAAGAAGATTCATGTATGAAGAAATGTGGCTCAAGCATGAGGGGTATGAGGACATGGTGAAGCTGGCCTGGGAAAATCATGATGTAGGTGTGAGGGGCTTGGACGACTTGTGGAGACAGCTCCGGCAGGTCTCCTGTGATATGAAGAGGTGGAGTTTTGAATCTTTTGGGTCTGTTCGTGCAGAGCTGAAGCAACTTCGAGCGAAATTAGATGTCGCGAGAGCAGCTGCACGGTTCTCGGGTACCTCACAGGAGGTCCGAGACCTCGAACAACAATTACATGTTGCATATGACAAGAAGGAGGTAATGTACAAGCAGAGGTCTCGCCAAGAGTGGCTCAAGGCGGGGGACAAA
The DNA here is from genome assembly GCA_012064385.1 of Puccinellia tenuiflora. NCBI lineage: Eukaryota > Viridiplantae > Streptophyta > Magnoliopsida > Poales > Poaceae > Puccinellia > Puccinellia tenuiflora. The sequence goes on along the minus strand of QRDG01000967.1, from coordinate 974,034 downwards.
AACACCAATTTTTTCAAAACCGAGCCTCTCACAGAAGAAGGAAGAATACTGTTCGAGGCCTAAGAAAGGATGATGGGATGTGGTGCAAAACAAATGATGGGATATGTGAAATGGCGTTGGCCTTTTACAATAACCTTTACTCCACGGAAGGATCGACTAACAGTGCGCAGGTGCTGGACCTAGTTCATTGATGTAGGGTTAGGCCCGATCTTCACGGATTGGAGGGGGAAAAAGGGATGAACGCGAGGAACGCGATGAACATGAAGAACACGAAGGGGAAAAACGGGGGAGATTCGCGGGTAAACACAAGGGATAAATAGCAAAACCTACAGAGATCTCCACCCAACAACAACCCTCAAAAAGGAAGCCTTTGGATCGAAGAATCAAAGCCAATCTTACTCTTGTTGAAACCGATTGCTCTTACCGGTCGGTCCACCGATCCAATAGAATCACCGCAGTGAAAGATTGGTTTGCACTACTAGAGACACCTCAGTGAAAGAGTAGCAACAACAAGATCCATCCTCAAAGAGGAACCCTAGCATAGAGGGATGAGGAGCATAGCTCACAAGTCTCAGATTCAGTCTAACCTTGAAAAGGGAAAAGGGAAGTTCTATTTATAGCCTATTACAAAACAGGGCAGGAAAGTGGGAGACCGGCCTAGCCAGCCTAGAGGCCGGCGGGCGCAGTCGGTTGGCCGGCCTGGGGACCAGCCTAGGCCGGGCTGGAGGCCGGCAGGAGCTGGAGGCTGCGGCTTGCGCAGGCGGGATACCGGCCTGGTGGCCGGCCTAGGCCGGCTGGGAGGCCGGCTGGCTCAGGTGGGTGGCCGGCCTGGGGCCTGGCCTGGGCCGGCTAGGAGGCCGGCGGCTTCTGGGGGGTGGCCGGCCTGGGGCCCGGCCTAGGCCGGCTGGGAGGCCGGCTGTCTCTGGATGGGCTCTGGCCTGGAGGCCGGCCTAGGCCGGCTGGGAGGCCGGCCAGCCTGGCTTCGCTCCTTCCTCCTCTTCTTGCCCTTCTTCTTGGATCTTCTCTTGGTCATCTTCTCGATTCCATTGTGGGTCATCAACCGGGTGGATCCTGAGTATGCACAAGGTACCGTCATGAAGTAGCAAACCATTCAAAGGGAGGTCGAGATCACACATCGAGAGGAGCGAGGTCACCTTTTCATGAAGTGCCTTGACTCTTGATCTTGTCATTGGGCCATGTGGCGTGATGTCCATGGTGTTGTCCACATGTGGGGCTACATCATCTCCCCCCCCCCTTTCGGAAAGAGTCGTCCTCGACTCGCCATCCTCTTGAACGCTTGCATCTCCGTGGAAAGGGGATAGGTCGGCGACGTTGAACGTGTCATGCACCAAGTACTTGGAGGTTGGGATGTCGATTTTGTATGCATTGTCGTTGATGCGCTTGAGCACTTTGAAAGTCCCGTCACCGCGAGGAGCAAGCTTGGATTTTCTTTCATCCGGGAAACGGTCCTTGCGGAGGTGTAGCCACACAAGATCTCCTTCTTCGAATATCATGGGCTTCTTCAACTTGTTGATCTTGGTAGCTTGGCGCTTGGTGTGCTCCTCTAGAGTTGCTCGAGTTGACTCATGTAATGTCTTCATGTAGTCGGCTCTTTTGTCGACGTCCATGTCGGTGCGCTCGTGTAGAGGAAGTGGGAGGATGTCTAGGGCAGTGTTGGGGTTGAACCCATAGACAACCTCAAACGGGCTTCGCTTAGTCGCCCGGTGGGAGGCATGGTTGTAGGCGAACTCGGCGTGCGGTATGCATTCCTCCCAACCTTTGAGGTTTGGCTTGATTAATGCATGAAGGAGAGTTGATAAGCTTCAATTCACCACCTCGGTTTGGCCATCGGTTTGTGGGTGGTAAGCGGTGGAGAAGAGGAGCTTGACTCCTAGCTTGGCCATCAATGCCTTCCAAAAGTAGCTTGTGAACTTGACATCTCGGTCCGAAACAATGGTCTTCGGCACTCCATGTAGACGAACGATTTCCCTAAAGAACAAAGTTGCAATGTGTGAAGCATCGTTTGTCTTGTTGTAAGGAATAAAGTGTGCCATTTTAGAGAAGCGATCGACAACAACAAATATTGAATCTTTGCCATTTTTTGTTCGAGGTAATCCTAAGACGAAATCCATGCTAATGTCGGACCAAGGTGTGTGTGGTATTGGTAAAGGCATATAAAGGCCATGAGAGTTCAAAGTGGACTTAGCTTTGAGGCAAGTTGGGCAACGGCGCACCAAGCACTCCACATCACGCATCATCTGTGGCCAAAAGTAGTGTGTAGATAGCATGGCGAGTGTCTTGTCACGTCCAAAGTGTCCTATGAGGCCCCCACTATGTGATTCCTGTAAAAGCAACAAACGGAGCAAGGACTCAGGAATGCATAGTTTGTTAGCCTTAAACAAGAAACCCTTGTGCAAGTAGAAATCATCGCATCCTTTGTCAATTGTGCAGTTTGTAAAGATAGGACCAAAGAAAGGATCGGAAGCATAGAGTTCTTTAAGGTCATCAAGGCCCAAAACGTTGATTTCAAATTGGGTGAGTAAAATAATCTTGCGGGAAAGAGCATCCGCGACTATATTGTCCTTGCCTTTCTTGTACTTCACCACATAGGGAAAAGACTCGATGAATTCAACCCATTTGGCATGCCTTTTGTTCAAATTTGCTTGGGTTTTCAAATATTTCAATGATTCACTATCGGAATGGATAACAAACTCTTTTGGCCAAAGGTAGTGTTGCCACACTTCCAAAACACGGACTAAGGCATAGAGTTCCTTGTCGTAAATTGGGTAGTTTAGGCGAGCACCATCAAGTTTTTCGCAATAATAGGCAACGGGACGGCCACATTGCATGAGGACGCCACCGATGCCAAGGCCACTAGCATCACACTCAAGTTCGAAAGTTTTGGAGAAATCTGGCAAAGCAAGTAAAGGAGCTTCGGTCAATCTCTTCTTGAGTTCATTGAAAGCCGATTCTTGAGCATTGCCCCAAGTGAAGGGTACATTCTTTTTGGTAAGCTCATTCAAGGGGCAAGCAATGGTGCTAAAATCTTTCACAGAGCGGTGATAAAACCTAAACAAACCAAGGGCGCTACGATGTTTAGCAAGATTAGTTGGCGGTGGCCAATTGGTTATTGCTTCAATCTTAGAGGTGTCAACTTCAATCCCTTTGGAAGAAACCACATAACCCGAAAACACAAGCTTGTCGGTGCAAAAGGTGCATTTCTTGAGGTTTGCAAAGAGCGAAGCATTACGAAGGGCCAACAAAACTTGCTTCACATGATCGACATGTTCATGCAAGGATTTTCTATAAACAAGGATGTCATCAAAATAGACAACCACAAACTTGCCAATGAAAGTGCGCAAGACGTGATTCATAAGACGCATAAAAGTTGAAGGAGCATTGGAAAGACCAAAGGGCATCACAAGCCATTCATAAAGACCAAGTTTAGTTTTGAAAGCCGTTTTCCATTCATCTCCTTCATGCATACGAATTTGGTGATAGCCACTTTTCAAATCAATCTTGGAGAAATAGTGGCACCACTAAGCTCATCTAACATGTCATCAAGGCAGGGTATGGGATGTCGGTATCTCACCGTGATATTGTTGATGGGACGACAATCCATGCACGTGCGCAATGTGTCGTCTTGGTGAGCTATTTGTAGGGGGTTGGCCCGATCTTCACAGATCTGAGGCGGGGAAGAGGATGAACACGAAGAACACGGAGGTGGAAACGAAGAACACGAGGGGAAAAAGGGCAAATCGTGGGGATAACTCGCGAAGCCTACAAGGGAGAATCACCCGGCAACAAACCCCCCAACGGAGTAGCCTCCGGATCCCAAAACCCAAGTCGACAACACGCTTAATGAAACCGATTTCTCTTACCGGCCGGTCCACCGATCCAATAGAATCACCGCAGTAAAAGATTGGTTTGCACTACTAGAGACACCTAAGTGAAAGAGTAGCTACAACAAGAGGTACATCATACTCCGCAGAGGAGCCCATCACGGGAAGGAGCAACGCTCAACTCTCAAGTTCATTCATCTCTGCCCTAGAATGGAAGAGGGGAAAAGCTATTTATAGTCTAGTACAAAACAGGGGGGGTCCGGCCTGGGGGCCGGCCTAGGCCGGCCTGGAGGGCGGCGGCGACTGGTGGGGGTCCGACCTGTGGGCCGGCCTGGAGGCCGGCTGCGTTTGATGGTGGTCCGGCCTGGAGGCCGGCTGCGTCTGGTGGGGGTCCGGCCTAGGCCGGCCTGGAGGCCGGCTGGCTCCGCCTCTAGCCTTTGTCTTGACGCTTCCTCCTCCTCATCCACGCATACGCCTTGGATGAAATCAACTCTTGGGCTTCCTTGGCACCTCCCATCGGCTTTGTATCCATCGTGTCAAACCTAGCAATGCAAAGGGGCAGATGCTCAAGTAGCATACCATTCGAAAGGGTACGAATTGAGATCTCGAAGAGGAAGGAGTTCACCTTTGAAGTGCATGGTGGCTTGGAATATGATGGGGCACATGACATGGTGATGGAGCTGGGTTGGGCTACATCATCTCCCCCTCCTTCGAAAAGCGTCGTCCTCGACGCTAGCACGTCCTCATCATGTGAAGGAGATAGATGCCTCGTCGTTTAAGTGGAAGTCACCATGCCGCTATTGTTACCTATACGCACCAAAGACCAAGCAAAATATGTGTACATGATAGAGGAGCACATCGTGGACGACATGTCCAAATTTGTTCATTACACCGTTAGCAAAACACACATGTATAGAATGTAGTTCAAAAGCAAGGTCATTGGGAAAGCAACTCTTCGAAACATCCTCAAAAGTGGGGAACACAAAATCTCTAAGAAAAGTAGAGAAGGCTAAGATACCTATCTCATTGTGAACCATATGAAGTCCATGGCATTCAAAGCATCGGAAGGAAAAGTTTGTGAACCACACAAATTGAGGGAGGCTCTTATCATCGCCATCATGGGTGCAAACAAAGCAAAGAGAAGAGCAAGTTTTCATCGATTTTGTTGCAACACCAATAAGACAATATCCAAAGGCCTCATGACAAGACATGCTCAAAATATTATTATGGTTGCAAACAAGCCATCGAAAAGAACAATTGTTCATCATACTTTTTGCAACACATAAATCATTTACAAGGAAGATCAAGGGAGCATGATTGTCACAAAGGAAAACCAAAGCGCTTACATGTTTGCACGCGAACCAAAGGAAAGAGCAATTGTTCAATTTGTTCGATGCAAAACATGGAAAAGAAAATAGAGGTGGATTGGATCCACAAGTCGCATGAAAAATGTTCGCAAGAGCTCTTTTGGTCAACTCATGTTCAATAGATGTTGACATTATCATGCCGAAATCATTGCAGATGAAATTCCATAAAAAGAAATTGTGTGCATGGTACATGAATGCATCATCCATCATGACACATCTATCCATTTGCACATCACCAAACACACCAAAATCAAAAGGAATGTATGACATATGTGGTTGGCCAATATGCAAAAGGGAGGGTAAATTCTCAACATGGCAAAAGGAAGAATCTCCAAAATGTGAGAATGCTATGGGGGCAATCTCATTGTCAAGGATTTCATCATCATTGCAAGCAACACATATGAAAGAGAAATTGTTTGACATATTGCATGCAACAACGGGAGAAAATTGGAAAGATTCATAGCAAGGCATGCATGGGGCAAGATCATCACACGTAGGAAATTCCACACGATCAACATTGGTTTGAAACAAGGTATCACATGGGAATATGAAAGAAGCATATGTGACATCAAAAGGATCATCCATAGCATGCAAGCACTCACAAGTCATCATGTCCACTAGTGGGATCATGGCATCATCCACACCCATATGCGTACATTTGTAGTCCCGCTCATGTGAAGTAGGTGTTGTGGTAGAAGTAGCGGCGTCCATGTGGCTGACTTGTACATCTTCATGGAAGCATGGGATGGCATCGTCTTCATCCTCCATGTACATCCTCTCCATCATAGGCACCATCATGTCGACTTTTGGTGTCGCAACATCCATGGGACCTAGTACAACATGAGAAAACACACTAGAGGTAGAGGGTAAGTTGTTAGAAATCGAAATGGCCTCACTTGACCTATCAACTACCTCTCCCAACTCAAGTGGTGTATCACTCATTCCCTCAAAGTGGAAGCACTCAAACTCGCATATGGTGGAGGCACTCAACTCACTTGCACTCTCACTCAAGTGGGCTAGGTGGCTCTCATTCTCACATGGGATTGGTGCCCTATCATCATTCGAGCACATAGGCATAGGCTCGGTAGACTCAACTCCATTCGCCACCTTGGTTGAAGGGAAACTCCCATGCTCAACCTCTCCACTTGACTCGACGTCCAGAGTGGTAGCATCCTCCAGGCTCACCTCCTTGGTCGAAGGGAAAATCCCATGCTCGACCATCTTCTCGCCATCTTCTTGGTCACCATCTTGTAGTGGAGTGGACAATAAGCTCGGTGAAGAGTCATGTGAGGGCGTGAAGAACTTGGATAACCCAGGAACGAACTCCCCGCGGATGGTCTTGAGGTCGGTCATGAGCTTGTCGCTATCGGCGTCGGCCTTGAGCTTGGCTTGCTCGATCTCGAAGTTGGCATTGTCGGTGTCGCGCTTAGTCTTCCACTCATCGAGGATGGCCTTGAGTTTTTCCAATTCCTTCGTGAAGCTTGATCGAAGCTTGGATGCCCTTTTGGTTGTGGCACGCGGAGGAGACTCCATATGATGTGTACTTGCCGCCATCTTGGAAGTTGATGTAGATGCGTGATGGCGTGGCCTTGGGTAGCTTGAGTCGTCATAGTGACGTCGATGATGATCATGAGTGTTCCTTGACGAAGACTCACGTGCATAGGCACTTTGCGTTGGCCGCCGTCTTGAGGGCGAAGTAGCTTGACATCGCGGAGGAGGGTGTTTCTCCTTGTCCTCTAGACGAAGATGCCTTGAGCTCCGTCTCCTTGTGTCATCATCATGAGGTGCATAGCCTTGTCGAAGATCTTGGGATGATGTATGTGCTTGACGGCGGTGGCGCTCTTGAGTTCGTGGCCTTGAGGATCGTCGAGGTTGGTACTCATCGTCGGAGTCATCATAACATTGTGTGTAGAGCCTCGTGGAAGATCCTTGACATGCCTTGAGGAGTCATAGTCCATGTAGGGTTCCACCACCTCATTGGTGTTGTAGTCAAAGTAGTGGTCCACCATGGTGTTGATGCTTGAGGGCTCGAAGTCGGTGTAGCTCTCCATGTCGTGGACGGTTGCGGCGTCATAGTCGTAGTAGTTGTGGTGCTCCGCCATGAGACCCATGCTTGTGGAGGTGTCGTCGATGTCGTGGTCCAACATGTCATCCATGCTTGGGGCTCCATAGTCGTTGCCGCTCATGATGGCATCCATGCTTGGCGCGCCTTAGTCGTTGTCGCTCATCATGTTCTCATCATCATGGCCTCCATAGGATGCTCCGCTCTCACTAGACATGGTCAATCACAAGACAAGTGAATATATATGTGGAGGTGAAAGGAACTTAGAAACCAACCTCACCTAGTAGATAGTATTGGAACTAGTGGACCATGCCAAGAGAAACCGATACACAAGAATGCGGGTGACTTGAATTTCAAAGATCCAAATGCAACTCCAAAACACACACGGCTTATGAGTGGATTGTCGGGGGGGGGCAACCCCCGAATAGGGTCACGATGACGAGATATGTGTGGTCCCAGAGTTGATCGGGTCAACACAAACCGACATACCGTACAGGCTAACCCAGAGTCCTCCGGGTCAAGGCTAACCGACATACCCAGATGTCGGATCATACAGATTATATGTCGGAGCCTCCGTTGTTCTTTTTATGTGCAGGAAAGGTGAAACCGAATTACGAAATATCTTGCATGCCTATGCCGGATCGGGAGGAATGAAGCTCTATCTCGGTGCATGGTCAAGGCTCACGTCTTGTCCCTACAATCACGGGGCAGGCGTCCTGCCACTGGCAGGACATGATGCGCTGCCTACTCCTTGACTCGGTGGTCATGGGATGGGCAGTCAGACCTCCATGCTGCTGACCGAAGCAGTACCGTGGAGCAGTGCACAGGAGTTGATAGATTGGACATGCCACGCAGGGTGACGGAAGCAATCAGAGGCCCGGACGTGGCCACAGTGCTGCCTACGCCAACACCAACGTCAGCCCTAACCCTGTGCCCTGGGTTTCCCTATATAAGGAGCACCAGGGGCTCCTCTTACAGGGACGCAAAGACGATCCTTTGCTTCACGCATAGACACTTTAGACATTCTCCCCATAGCCAACAGAGAGCCAGGAAGCCATTCCGAGACTCGATAGAGAGCCCCAAGCTCATAGTTCTTCTCATAAAGCTCAAGGAGCATCTTTTAGCCCGACTGTAAATCCACATATATAGATCAGACAAGCAGGAGTAGGGGTTTTATCTCCTCATGAGAGCCCTGAACCTGGGTAAAACCGAGTGTGTGTGTGTGTGTTTCTGTGTGCGTCTTCTACACGCGCTTACCCTCCCCGGTGCCTCCAGCGTCCATCGGCCCCAACTTAAGCCTACCTATGGCATCTGTCCGTGCACCACCACGACAGTTGGCGCCCACCGTGGGGCCAGCAGCGGCGCTGGCTAGTGTGTTCATCCGGACGGGCTCCTTCATCGCGTCGGGTGAGCGCGTTCTCTGTGGCCTTGTCCACAGGTTCGGCTCACTCAACATCGTCAGCGACAACGCCGGCTGTTTCGGCAGCAGGCCGCTACCCCGGAACGGCTGCCTCATCGAGTTCGGCTCATTCACTATCTACGTCGCCACCGAGGTTCCCTGCCGGTTTCCCGAAAGGGTGCAGGTCACTGCGGATCCTCCCGCAGTCTGCGCAGCTCGTGGCCGGCGTACCGCTCGCACCGCTAGTTGCGCGGAGGTCATGATGACTGCTCCAGTCGTTGGTACCGGCAATGCCACGGCCGGAGAGACCGAAGTCAGCACCAGGTCCACCAGGATGGCACGCCCACCGTTGGAGAGGCCGGAGAACCGCACGGCGTAGGATGGTACATCGCGTGTGCCGATGACGCCGAGTCCTCTTTAGGACGTGATCGAGAAGCTGGCAACCCCAGTGGCTCTGAGTGCAGATGCTGCTCTGGCTCAGGCGGAGCTGGATCACCAGCGCATGGACATACTCGAGGAGGCCCTAGAGGTGGCTCGAGTCAGGCAAGAGTTCGACATCTCTCTTCGTGAGTATAACAAGGCTCATGGTTTTACTCCGGTAGCGAATCCTGTTAGTCGCATGGATGAGGTGCGCAACCGAGGTAGAGACCTCAATGCCGAGATAGCTAGAGATGGTAGAGCCAGATCTAGTAGAACAGCTAGTCATGTGTCGGCAGACAGGCCGAAATATAGTACACCCGGCAAGAATCTTAGGGCTGCAGAGGCAGCCGCAGCCGAATTACTAAACTTATCCGGCGATGCTCGTCGTAGGCATCAGGACCGAGTAAACGAGCTGGTAGCTATTGCCAAGCGCCAGAATGAAGCTTTCCGGAATGCTAACCCGAACATAGGTGGATCTCGGTACATCCACTCGAATGGTGGTGCCGGGGCAGTGTCCAAGGGACAGGCCTCGTCGCCGTATGTCGGCAGGAGCCGTGACCGGAGTGTAAACTCCGGTAAAAACAAATAGCTGCAAGCTTATGATCCGGTCTATGCCAGAAAGCAGATTGCCGGGCAAGGTCAGGCCGGTCAGGGAGCCCCAGAACCCGCACCAGGCAGGCAAGGAGCTAGCCGGGTCAACCCTCCTAATCAGGGCCAGCCACCTCGGTATCCGGCACCTAACCCACCTCGTCAACGACTTGGTGCCGGGTATGCCGAACAGGCTGCTGACCGATACGATGATGGTTACTCGGCCATGGAGCGGGCCGGGTACACGAGATTCAAAGACCTGGCGCCCGAGGGAGCACTCGGTGCAAGGCTGGGAAATCGCCAGCTGCCAGCGCATGACGTCCACAACAAGCTTGACAGAATCTATCTGTCTGAGCTCCTGGAGGAGCAAGGCCCACCGGGTCCAGCGTGTTTTGGACCCCGGATAATGAAGCAGGCACCGGTGCCGAACTTCCAGCTTCCTCGGGGTGCCAAAACTTATGATGGCAGTACAAAGCCAGAGGACTGGCTGACAGATTATGTCACCGCTGTGCATATCGCCGGTGGCATCCACCGATGGGCTGTGCGGTATGTACCGCAGATGCTAGAGGGACCAGCACGAATCTGGCTGAACAACCTGGAGGAAAACAGCATTGATTGCTGGCTGGACTTTTCTGATGCTTTCGTCAGCAACTTCTCCAGCACCTACAAGAGGCCGAATCGCCCTCAGCAGCTGTCCATGTGTCGGCAGAGGGAAGATGAAACTGACCGGGAGTATCTGACCCGGTGGAGTACTATCCGCAACTCCTGTGAAGGAGTTATCGAGTCGCAGGCCATCGCATGGTTTGCACAAGGGTGCCGACATGGCTCCATGCTTTGGCAAAGACTCCAAAGAGAGATGCTAGCCACCTTGGCCGAGACAATGGCAATAGCGGACAGTTATGCCCTGGGTGATCTGACTCAGCCCTTACTCGCTCAGGTCGACACGGGCAGGAGATACCCTGCTCAGGACCGGGACAGGTCGGGCCGGCGTAGCGATCGCCCGGATAACCGCAACAAGAGGAGAGATGACAGGCCGGATTACCGGTATGGGTCAGACCAGGTCGCTGTTGTCGACCAGGATTAGGTGGATGCCGGCAGCAGCCAGCATCAGAAAAATGATGGTCCCTCATGGGGCCAGAACTTGGAAGCAAAGAGGCCGTGGAACGGCGAGAGGAAGTCGTGGAACGGCGAAAAGAGGCCGTGGAATGGCGAGAGGAAGCCATGGAACGGAGACAAGAAACAGTGGGATGACAAGGAGAGATACACGTATGAGAAGATGTTGGATGGTCCCTGCAGCTTCCACACCAAACATCCCAGCAGACCGGCTCAGCACACGACCCGGAACTGCAGTTGGTACCAGCGCAAGCCAGTGAGTGCCGGTCCGACATCCCGACCCGCACCTCTCACTGGAGCGAACACTGAGCCTCTGAACACCCAGCAGAGGCCGGAAAATGTCAACCAGGTGGCCAACAACAACAACAACAACTACAACAACAACAACAACAACGCCGGCCCGAGTCGGCAGAATGAGTACCGAGAGCCTCATCAGAGCTACATGGTCTTCGTGACCAAACCAACTGACAAGCATAGCCTGAACCGGCTTGCGATGGAGGTGAACGCGGTCATGCCGGCCGTGCCCAAGTTCATGTACTGGTCCGAGGATCAGATCAGCTGGAGTATCAAGGACCATCCTAAGGTCATGCCAAACCCCGGGGGTTATGCTCTAGTGGTGGATCCCACATTCGTCAGGCCCAGCATAAATGTCAGGTTCACCCGGGTTCTGGTTGACAACGGGAGCAGCATCAACATTATGTACCGGGACACCATGGTCAAACTCGGAATAACCGAGAATATGATGCAGCCAAGCCGGACCACCTTCCATGGTATTGTGCCGGGTGTCTCGCATGCACCCATGGGCATAGTTTGGGTCGATGTTGCCTTCAGTGACATAAGCAACTGCAGAACCGAGAGTCTGCTGTTCGAGGTTGTGGACCTCGAAAGTCCGTACCATGCCTTACTCGGTAGGCCAGCACTCGCCAAGTTCATGGCGTCCACTCATGTGGCCTACTTGAAGATGAAACTTCCAGGTCCAAATGGTGTCATCACCATCTCGGGTTACTACAAGCGCTCCATGGAGTGTGCCTCGGCCGGCTCACTTCTGGCCGAGTCATTGGTGATTGCTGCGGAGAAGAGGAGAATCCACCAGGTGGTGGCTTTGGCTCAATCCGCTCAACTCGGTATGCCGAGTCTGGTTAACCCGCAGCATACCGCAACCTTCCAGGCGGCCAAGGAGTCCAAGAAAATCGGCGTCGATGAGTCTAACCCGGAACACACTGTCATCATCGGTGCCGGGTTGGACAGCAAATAGGAAAGCGAGCTCATCCACTTCCTCCGTGAGAATCGGGATATCTTTGCATGGTCCAGTCAGGACTTGCCGGGTGTTCCGAGGGAGTTGGCTGAGCACTCTCTACATGTCAGGCCGGATGCTAGGCCAGTGAAGCAACCTACACGGCATCTCGCCGAGGAAAGAAGAAAGGTTGTGGGTGATGAGTTAGCCAAGCTACTCGCAGTAAACTCCATCGTGGAGCTGAAGTACCCGGACTGGTTGGCTAACCCGGTCCTGGTAGAAAAGAAGAAGGATGACCCGAATGCAGCCACTGTTTGGCGCATGTGTATCGATTACACCCATCTGAACAAGGCATGTCCTAAGGATCCATTCCCATTGCCCCGGATCGATCAGGTGATCGACTCCACGGCCGGGTGTGAACTGTTATCATTTGTAGATGCGTACTCTGGTTTTCACCAGATACCGCTGAACCCTTCTGACCAAATAAAGACTGCCTTTATCACCCCGTACGGGGCTTATTGCTATCGTGTTATGTGTTTTGGGTTGAGAAATGCGGGTGCTACTTATCAGCGCTGTATGCAGAAATGTCTGCATGATCAAATAGGCAAAAATGTGCTGGTGTATGTCGACGACATAGTCATCGAGACAAAAGAAAAGCATACCCTGCTGGATGATCTCAAAGAGACATTCGCAAACCTGCGGAAATTCCGGCTTAAGCTTAACCCGGATAAATGTACATTCGGTGTGCCGGCAGGAAAGTTACTCGGTTTCCTCGTGTCAAGCCGAGGCATCGAAGCGAATCCGACTAAGATCCGGGCAATAGAAAACATGAAACTGTCGAGATGTCTCAGGGATGTCCAGAAGTTCACAGGTTGCCTGGCTTCCTTGAGTCATTTTCTAGGTCGGTTGGGAGAAAAGGCCTTGGCCTTATACCAACTAATGAAAAAATCAGATAAGTTTAGCTGGACCCCGCAAGCGGATGCGGCATTCCATGAGCTAAAAAAGATGTTGGCTACTGCACCGATATTGGCTTCGCCACTACCGAGAGAGCCCATGTTTCTCTACATTGCGGCCACTAACCGAGTCGTTAGTGTCGTAGTGGTGGTGGAGCGAGAAGAAGAAGGAAACACCGTGCAGAGGCCGGTATATTATTTGAGTGAGGTGCTCTCCGCTTCAAAAAAAAATTACCCTCACTACCAGAAAATGACATATGGTGTCTACATGGCGGCCAAGAAATTGAAACATTATTTCCAGAAACATCCTATAACTGTTGTAAGTGTGGCCCCTGTGTCGGAAATCCTCGGAAACAAGGATGTGAGCGGCCGAGTAGCTAAGTGGGCTATAGAACTGGCGGCTTATGCGCCCCAGTATGCGAGAAGAGATACCATCAAATCTCAAGCAGTGGCCGATTTCTTCGTCGATTGGGCTGAGATGCAGTATGATCCATCTCTGCCGGATTCTAACTACTGGAGAATGCATTTTGACGGGTCCAAGGTGAAAGAAGGCCTGGGTGCCGGCGTAGTTCTCACCTCGCCGAAGCGAGACCAGTTGAAATATGTGCTGCAAGTCCATTTCGCGGCATGCAATAATGTGTCCGAGTATGACGCATTGATTCAAGGGCTCAAGGTGGCCAAGGAAATTGGAGTTCGCCGGATCATATGCTATGGTGACTCTGATCTGGTGATTCAGCAAACTTCAGGCAACTGGGACGCTCTATATGCCAACATGGCGGCATACCGATTCCATGTCCAGAAGATCTCGGGGTACTTTGATGGTTGCGAGTTCAATCACATTCGGCGGACAGAAAATGAAAGCGCTGACATGCTATCCAAGATCGGATCATACAGGCAGGCCATCCCACCCAGGGTGTCGCTGGAGCATCTTCACAAGCCATCAATCAAGCCTTCACCCGAGTCCGAATCAATATTTATATCGGGTAATCCGGAACCCGACGTCGTCCCAATGGACGTGGATGTCGGGAGCAAGCTGCAGAGCTCGGAGACTGCTTTGCAGGACCCGGGTACTTCCGTGGATGTCGGTTACATTCACCAGGACTCGGTGACTATGCTGGAAAACTGGAAGGCCGCGTGGCGGAATTCGAGGATTCTCTGGGAGGACTCGGGGACTCGTCAGCATATACCGGATGTGGCAATGTAGGTCGATGCGATGGAAATTGATGAGCCAGTACTCGGCACTCGTCCGGTACCAGTATGGGCACAACCCATCATGACGTTCATGTTGGATGGCAGTCTACCGAGTAATGAGGTCTCGGCCAGACAGATCCAGAGGCGATCCAAGTCCTTCACCATCATCAACCATGAGTTGTACAAGAGAAGTGTGACCACCGTGCTTCAGCGCTGTGTCGAGCCAGAGGAAGGAGAAAAGATTCTCCGAGATATTCACCAGGGGGAGTGTGGCCATCACGCCTCTTCCCGAGCCATAGTGGCTAAGGCATTCCGGTATGGGTTTTACTGGCCCAGTGCTTTGCAGCAGGCAGAGGACATTGTCTAGAAGTGCGAAGGGTGTCAGAGATTCGCCCACAAAATTCATATGTCGGCGTCAGCCCTCAAAACTATCCCCATCACTTGGCCATTTGAAGTGTGGCGTCTGGATATGGTGGGACCGTTCAAGCCAGCCCGAGGTAACATGACTCATATCCTGGTGATGGTGGACAAGTTCACCAAGTGGATCGAAGTAAAACCAATCAGAAAGTGCGATGGCCGCACAGCTGTATCATTCTTGAAGGACATTATCCTGAGGTACGGTCATCCGCACAGCATTATCATAGATAATGGCACAAATTTCGCCGAGGGAGCCTTTGCTCGGTTTTGCCACGAAAAAAGAATCCGGATGGACCTGGCATCGGTTGCTCATCCGCAGTCCAACGGACAAGTTGAAAGCTCAAACGCTTTGGTTTTATCCGGCATCAAACCCCGGCTAATTGAGCCACTGCTACGTGCTCCGGGGTGTTGGCTGGATGAGATCCCGGCGGTATTGTGGAGTCTAAGGACTACACCGAATCACTCCACTGGCTATACGCCATTCTTCCTGGTCTACGGAGCAGAGGCAGTTTTGCCAACCGACATAGAGCATGACTCGCCAAGAGTCGCATTGTATACCGAATCTGAGGCAAAGGAAGCCCGGGAAAATGATGTCGATCTGCTTGAGGAAGCAAGAGAATTGGCATTGTCTCAGTCATCGATATATCAGCAGAATCTCCGACGCTATCATAGCCGGAAAGTAAACCCTCGCAAGTTCCACGAGGGAGACTTGGTGCTTAGGCTTGTGCAGCGCACCGCCGGGATGCACAAGTTATCACCTCCTTGGGAAGGGCCATTTATAGTGAGCAAGGCTCTGAACAATGATGCATATTATCTTATAGATGCCCAGGCACAGGTGAAGAACAGGATGGACAGATCCGGAGAGGAAACCAAACGACCTTGGAATCTGGCTCTGCTTCGCCCATTTTACTCTTAAAAACCCACTGTATGTATCTCGAAACTCTGAAATGAAATGTCGGCACCCCGAAAAGAGACTCGGGGACTACCATGTTGCAAAAGCTGTCTCTATTTGCATGTTTATCTCTGTTTCCTGTATGTCGGATGGCTCCAAAAATCGTGTTTCCATGTTTGTAAGTATTGTATGCTATGTCTTTGTAATTTTGTGACCCGAATGCCAAAGAAACCAAAAATGGTAGGCAAGGGCAGAGATTGCAGGATGCAGTAAACAAGAAATCGGACTCGGGGAATCGGTCCAGGAGCGATTCGGTTTCTTCTTGTTTTATGTCGGATGGCTCTAGTCCATATCTCTGAGTTTCAAGTATTGTATGCTAAGTTTTGCTGTCTCGTGACTCGACTGTCAAACACCGAAAATGGTAGACAAGAGCTGGGATTGTAACACCTAGTACACAAGAACGTAAACTCGGGGACTTGGCCCAAGTGCGATTCGGCATAAACTGTTTAGTTCTCCACCAGTATGTCGGATGATTTTAAGCTGTATCTCAAAGTTTTTTAGTATTGTATGCCGTATCTCGGTAATCTTGTGACTCGACTGTCGTACGCCGAAAAATGGGAGACAAGAGCAGAGGTTGCAAAGTATGTTAAACAAGAAAATGAACTCGGGGACTCGGTTCAAGATGATCCGGCATAATGATAACCATGTTAAAAAGTGCAAAGTAAAGAACCAAGTGCCAAGCATAAAAAGCTTAATGTTTATATTACATTTGCACCCGGCATTCCGGGGATCTGATGATCTGAGTTTTTTCTAAGTTAAGCAGCAGCATCCTAGCTACTCGGAGCAGAAGGAGTGGTATCGGTCCGGGCAGTTTCCTCGGTCGTGGACTCCGCAGCAGTGCCGGCAGCAGTTTCGGGCGGTGCGTCGGCTTGGATCTCCTCGTCGATGTGCTCTTCGCCCTCTTCTGCGCCCTCGTCGACGTCCTCGATCTCCTCTGTTTGAGGAACCCGCTGACCCGGGAAAAAGCTGTGCACCGGAGCGTACTGGATGAGGGAGTGCGCTAGTTCTTGGCGACGCCGGATGAAGTCCGGGTCAGTGGTCCACTTCGACCCATCGCGCAGAGTCTTCAGCATGTCGAGGTCGATCCCCTCGTACCAGGATAGCACATACATCAGCGCCTCGTCCGCACCGACTCGGGCGGCGGAGGACCGCCAATCGTCGAGTCGTCCCTCGGAGGCCATTAAGCACTTGGACAGTTCGTCGACCGATTTGGGGTGCTCGTACTCGGGCCAGAGGACACTATAGACTCGGATCGCAGCGGAGAGGAGTCCCACTCCGATAGTCTTCAGCGGCGACATCCGCGCCTTCAACGCCACCAAGTGGTCATCCACGTCCCACTCAGTCGAGATCAGACCCTCCTGGATAGGGATGTAAACGGATCGGATCGGATCGGATTTTGTCGTTACCATATCCTATACCATATTTTTTCATCGGATTCGGACCGGAGCGGATAATGACCGGTTGCGGATTCGGGGTCGGATATGTCATATCACGGATTCGGGGGCGGAAACGGAGCGGATTCGGTAAGGAAAAAATTTAATCGGATATGTACGCGTATAAGTATATCGGCAAACCATACAACCAAAAATAATAGTTCAATATGCTAATAACCTAACAAAGTTGTACTCCATATTCATAACAATCACTATGTAAGTGAGTTTTTATTTAATGGATGAAATTTACAACTCACTAACCACTAATTATGTTCAATTAGGTTAGATGTTTCGGTAGAAAATCGGATTATTCGGATTAAAATCATCGGATAATCCTATTTAATTTTCGGATAATCCATATTCGGGGGATATTTTTCATACCATATCCTATACCGTATCCGGTGTCAAATTCGGAATCGGATATCCTTATCCGTCGGATTTCTTCAAACCGGATATGGATTGCTTAAAACGGTTTCGGAACAGGATTCGGTGCGGAAATTATCCTATCCGTTTACACCCCTACTCCTGGATCTTCTTTTGCCGGAACTTGCTAGTGCTATTGTCCGCGACAGCTTTGGAGTGGGGGAAATGTTCTGAATCAAAAAGGGCTAACACCAAAATAAGTCACATGAAGGAAAATATTGAAATGTCGGATAATAACAGAAGAGGAAGGGGCTTACTGTCCAGTTGGCCGTTAATGGAGTTGAGCTCCCCCAACCACCGGGTAATCTTGGCCTTCAGGTCCTGGAGCTCACCCTCCATCGAGGTTATGCGAGACTCGGACTCCCCAAGGGACTCCTTGAGTTTCCGAGTCTCTTC
Source organism: Puccinellia tenuiflora (assembly GCA_012064385.1). Classification (NCBI taxonomy): domain Eukaryota; kingdom Viridiplantae; phylum Streptophyta; class Magnoliopsida; order Poales; family Poaceae; genus Puccinellia; species Puccinellia tenuiflora. The sequence goes on along the minus strand of QRDG01000967.1, from coordinate 956,244 downwards.
ATCTCGGAGCTGTTTTTCCTCGGCGGCGGATTTCTCCAGCTCGGCGGTGCGACCACGGGTTTTCTCCAGCTCGGCCTTTAGCCGGGACACCTCCTCCTGCTCTTTCTTGAGCTCGGCCTGATGCGCGAGCTCGTGCTCCTTCTGTTCGGCTGTGCCGAGATAGCAGAGTCAGTACGCAAAAATTGATGCAAGTGCAAGTTGAAGCACAGACTATGACTTACCCTCGAGCTTCGAGATCCATTTCTCCAGTCCTTCAGCCTTGGACTCCGAGTCGGCCACCATGCTCAGCTTGGCTCGTAGAAGCTTGTATTTGTCAGAGAGCTTTTTGTGTTCCAGCAGGAGCTTGCGGTGCACATGTGTGCGTTTGGTCATGCAAACCTGGAAAGAGGAAGTGTTAGTCTTGTTGGTGAAGATCCAAGCCGAGTAATCATTACTCAATCGAGTCTCAATCACTCGACCTGAATCTCGGGGATTGGGATAGATGATATCTGCATCTGAGAAATGAAAAGGCGAACCGAGTTATGTTTACTTGGCAGAACTTACCGCTGCTGCTTGGTCGGCAGCAAGAAGGGCGGCCTTTGCTGCGTGCATCTTTTGGCCAACTAGGCTCGGCCCCGCCGGATGCGCCGAGATCTAGCCCGCTGGAGATTGCGAGCTCACCTCGCTCATATCGGCAACGTTCCAGTCCATGTTATAATGCTCAAGTGAGCCCAGGCTTTTGCCGCTGAGGGTTCGTAGAGGAGCATGCACCCAGGCGGCGGGCTGGATACTAGTTAATGTTGCTGCGGGTGCACCTTGACTTGGTGGCATGATCAGCTGCCTATCCGGGTTGGCCGACATAGTTTGCACCGGATCTTTCCCGGTTGTCTTCCCAGTTGCAGGAACTGGAGCTTTCGATGTCTGCTGCTGCGGCCGCGGCTGTGTCGGTGGCGGCTGTGGCTTTGCTTGCAGCGTCAGTTTTGATGGCGATGGCCGTTGTTGCTGCTGTTGTGCTGGAGGCTGTTGCTTTCGCTTTTGCTGCTGCTGTTGTGCTGCTGGTTGTTGCTTATGCTTCTGCTGCTGTTGTGATGGTGGTGGTTGCTTCTGCTGCTGCTGTTGTTGTTGCTGCTGAGTCTGCTGCTGTTGCTGCTGTTGTTGATTCGGCTGTTCCGAGTCATCCGGAACCCCGGTCTTCTCTACCTCGGGAGCCGAAGAGCTGGCTCTGAGATTCGTATCTTGGTTGGGCGCCGAGGTTTCGGTCATGACCGAGTCTATATTCCCGGCTCCGGATCCCGAAGTCGATGTCTCTGTGGCTGGACTCATCCGCGGTGGACTCGGCACCCGGGTATCGTCGGGTCTAGGCAGCGTCGAAGTCCTTTCCGGGACCCGGTCGGTGGACCCGGTCGGCGGGACCTCCAGAGGAGCCATGCTGCAAAGCAAAACAGCAAAATGTATGGTCAAAAGGAGAAAAACAGGAAAAACAAGTGTAATCAAGAATATGAGGTTTATGTCGGCAAAAGGAAATCTTACCCCTTGGAGACAGGGTGTTCACGGCGCTTCACAATCACCTTATTCCTCGGCTTCTTCGGTGGGGGACCCGAGGCGCCGTAGGTTCCGGCATCGGCGGACGCAGCCGCTGGGCGCTTCCGAACCGCGCCCTTGGGTCCTACGACGAGGGGTGCCACCTCGATCACCTCGTCTGAGTCAGCTGGGGGCGAGGACACCGGATATGACAACGCTACCGGACGAGGATCATACACCTCTAAAATTAGACAGTCATCGTCTTCGTCCTCAGACCAATCTCGAATGGACGAGACACGAGTCTTACCCGTGGCAGGAACTGTCCCAATGTCGGGAATCGGCACATTGTCCTCGCTGTCCGGGTCTTCCGAGTCGGCTTCGACACGGTCATTACCCCAGTTGGCAGAGGGGTCCTGTCCGTCCTCCTTCAACTGCCGTCCGAATCTCTGCATAATGGATTCAGAGGATGGTTAATACAAAAGGATAAGGTAGCACTCACATAAAAGTTTATGTCGGCTGAGGTACTTACTTTAGGTGGAAGATTGCTCCAGTTGTGGGGTTCTTTGCCCCATTCCCACTCATCTGTCATCCGCGTCCGGGCTATGGCCTTGATGCGTCGGCGGATCTGGGCGTGGTCCAGCTCGATGGTGCTTACCCGGGTCGGATCCAGCGGGCCACTCATGTGGCAAATCTTGTGAACTCGGCGCTGGAGGGGTAAGACCCGGCGGTTGATGAATGTCGCCAGTAGGTCATCGGCCGTCATTCCTTCGCCCTTGAGCTGCTCGACGATTGTGTGGATGAGGTTGACTTCCTCCACCTTGTCCTTCGGGTTATACCCCCAGTTGAGTTGCGCAACAGGGGGGCCGATGGCAAATGTCGGCAGGTTGACCAGGTCGGTGGTGGTCGAATTCTTCACGTAGAAGAAGGATCTCTGCCATTTTCGGCACGACTCCAGACCGTATATCCGGGGAAAGATAGAGCCACGCCGAGGCGTGACGGTGGCGGCTCCACACTGGGTCATCTCCTTGTCCGGTTCGTCAGGATTCGGGATGACCTGCTTCCGGAAACCGAAGTATTTGGACCAGAGGTTTATGGTGGGCCAGAGGCCGAGGTAACCCTCGGCAAAGGAGACAAATGCTGAGAGGGTGGTGATGGCATTCGCCAGGAGATGGTGCGGTTGAAGACCGAATTTGTTGAGGAAGCTACGGAAGAAGGCGCTGGCGGGTAATCCAAATCCTCGCTCGAAATGCACGATGAAAACGACATATTCTCCATCTCGGAGATCCGGCGCGGTCTCTGGACCCGGTAGCCGACACTCTACTCCGGTTGGGATCCGACGAGTCCGGATCAGCCAATCAATTTCGGAGCGAGAGACGTCGGAGCCTTCCCAGGCTGCCCGAGTGGATCCCTCTGCGACTCCTTCTTCTACCACCTCGACCACCTCGAGGGCGGTGTTGTCTGACATATCGGTTAGGAGGTGCCAAGATCTGCAAAAGGGGTCACCAGCGGTGAGCAAGAAATCAGGCGATTGAGAGGAAAACCAATACAGCGAAAAAGGCCCGGCGGCGAACCGCAACTGCGGCGGCAAAGTCACCGGCGGCGCGCGATGCGACGCGGCGGTGAAAAAGAGGAAGAACAAGGAAGAACAGACAGGCAACTAATCTAGATGCGAAGTGCGCAAGAGGAGAAGAAGAAGGGAAGAAAGAAAACTTACCGCGGCGGTGCGGAACTGCAGCGGCGGCGTCCTGCCCGTCGGTGTCCTGCGCGTCGGCGGGCGGCGTTGGCGTCCGGAGGCTCGTCGGCGTGCGCGGGTCCGTGCGACGGCGGCGAGCTCTGTGCTACTTGTGCTCTGTGTGCTGGGATGCAGGAGGAAGAAAGAGAGCAAGAAGGGAAGTGAATGTGGAGGAGGAAAGAGCTGCCCTCTCCCTCCTATTTATGAACGGCCGGAGGAGATCGTGGGCGCGTGATCCTCTGTGCACGATCCCCGTAACGGACGGGGATTAACCACCCCACGATCTCCGCCACGATTTCTGTGGTTCCGTAACCACCGCACGATCTGCCACACGATGGGCCCCAGGGAGTCAACGGCTCATTGCGGCGCACTTGATCGGGCAAGACCCGAGGCGACGCGCAGCTGTGCGGTCAAAAATGCACTTGAGTGCCAGCATGGTCACAGTGGCCAAGGTAGCCAGCGTGACGCAGGTGGCACGCGTGCCAGTGGCACGTCCATCCGTGCACAAGAACCGAGGCGTCAAGCAGAGATGCTCTGCCATGTAGAGGGACCGATGACTCGAAGTAGCCAAGGGATTCTCCCGTAACTCGGAACGATCCGACATAAGGTGTGATAGCAAGTTGGATGCCAATTGCTTTCCGACATATAGGTTTCGCCGGCATATGTTATGTCGGTGATCGATTAAAGATACTGGTTTTCGAGTAAACCTGTCGTGGCCCTTCATCCGAGGCTGCAGGACCGCGCCAGCTTCGGGGACTAATGTCGGGGGGGGCAACCCCCGAATAGGGTCACGATGACGAGATATGTGTGGACCCAGAGTTGACCGGGTCAACACCAACCGACATACCGTAAAGGCTAACCCGGAGTCCTCCGGGTCAAGGCTAACCGACATACCCAGATGTCGGATCATACAGATTATATGTCGGAGCCTCCGTTGTTCTTTTTATGTGCACGAAAGGTGAAACCGAGTTACGAAATATCTGGCATGACTATGCCGGATCGGGAGGAATGAAGCTCTATCTCGGCGCATGGTCAAGGCTCACGTCTTGTCCCTACAATCACAGGGCAGGCGTCCTGCCACTGGCAGGACATGACGCGCTGCCTACTCCTTGACTCGGTGGTCATGGGATGGGCAGTTAGACCTCCATGCTGCTGACCGAAACAGTACCGTGGAGCAGTGCACAGGAGTTGATAGATTGGACATGCCACGCAGGGTGACGGAAGCAATCAGAGGGCCGGACGTGGCCAAAGTGCTGCCTACGCCAGCACCAACGTCAGCCCTAACCCTGTGCCCTGGGTTTCCCTATATAAGGAGCACCAGAGGCTCCTCTTACAGGGACGCAAAGACGATCCTTTGCTTCACGCATAGACACTTTAGACATTCTTCCCATAGCCAACAGAGAGCCAGGAAGCCATTCGAAGACTCGGTAGAGAGCCCCAAACTCATAGTTCTTCTCATAAAGCTCAAGGAGCATCTTGTAGCCCGGCTGTAAATCCACATATATAGATCAGACAAGCAGGAGTAGGGGTTTTATCTCCTCACGAGAGCCCTGAACCTGGGTAAAACCGAGCGTGTGTGCGTGTTTCTGTGTGCGTCTTCTACACGCGCTTACCCTACTCGGTGCCTCCAGCGTCCATCGGCCCCAACTTAAGCCTACCTACGGCATCTGTCTGTGCACCACCACGACATGGATAGGTATGAATTGTGGAAAGCAAATGGAACAACCGGAAACCAAGATATTGTAAAGGCAAGTAGAGAACCACGATGACCACAAAGCAAATACAAGTCGATCTCAAAGGATATGAGTGAAGCACATAGAAACACACGCTTTGAAGAGTGGGACTTGTGCAACCAACAATGAGCTAGTGATGGACCTAGCGAAGACTAAAGCTCAAGTAGCACAAGTACAAGAGAAACCAACTCGATTGCAATTTATTGGTGGGCTACAAGATTTGCACAAAGATACCACACCTATGAATTTTTCATCGAGCTTGCGCGTCTACTATAAGAGATTAGGCAATGAGGCTCTTTCTTTTCTTTTCTCTTTTTGATTCTTTTCTATTTCTCTTTTGGCCTCTTATTCTCTTTTCTATTTTGCCTCTCACTTTGCTTGCCAACAACAACTATATCAACTAGCGCATCCAAGGTTTGCTCACAACACTACGAGGTATCAAGTGTGCAAAGCCAAAACAATCATATATGAGCTAGTCTCAATAGGTAGGCACAAATGGCTTGGCTAACAAGTGCTGCAAGGTGGGAGAAGATTTGGGAAAGTTATACCTTTTGCCGACGATCTTCAACCTTGGAGTGGAATGTCCCTTCCTTTCTCACAAAATTTGGTGGCAATAGATGATGTATCAACAGCCGTGGTGATGTAGAGCTTGTCGGTAGCTTCGATTAGAGACGAAAATCACGAAAAACGGAGTCCGGAGTGAAAAGTTATGGTCAAAACAAATTTTCTGCAGAGAGGTCGGCCTGGGGGCCGGCCTAGGCCAGCTGGGAGGCCGGTTGCCTCAGCTAGGGGGCCGGCCTGGGAGCCATCCTAGGCCGGCCGGGAGGCCGACTGGCACTACTTTCCCGTGACGCGAAAAAGCGCGATTTGGGCGGAAAAACGGCCCGAAAAACACCAAATCGGAGGTCTACATCAGAAGCATGGAAATCGGACGAGTTCCATTGGACACAAGCCAGCACGATTAAAAATCGATCAGTCCGGACGTCCTGGTCAATCCGTCTTAAACGACAGTTAAGACGATATCAGTTCGGCAGTACATGTCAGATTATTTTCTTCGGCAGAGCTTCAAGTTCTACATCCGCCTAACCAAGACAAGACAATCAAACGCGAAACTACTTCAAGCCCGTCGAAGAAGCCGGCCGCTGAAGAACTCAAAACTTTCCGGGGGCTAATGTTGGGGATATACCAAATAAGTGTATCATCGACATGTACATATTCCAGTATACTAGGGTGGCCCACTGGTGGTAATGCCGGCTGGCTTATCGGGCGGCCCAGTATGCTGAAGCGTAAGGAGAAGGCAAAGCCGGCTAAGGAGGACCCAAGACGAAGGTCCAGTAACCATCCGACTTGGCGCACAACACGAAGACAACTAAACCGTATTAGTCTAGGACTCCTATTTCCTTATGTCGGTAGACTTTCCTTGTAAGCCCTAGGTCCGGCAGCCTTTATAAGACGGCCTACGGGACTTCTTAGGGCGGACAATCTCCACAGCCTCATACAACCAAGGCTATACACACAACATCATTGTAACCGGCTCATATTGCCTTATAGTGATTTATAGCAGCACGTAGGATCACGCCACCGTTGCGAGATCCGAAGCTGGGTAAACTGTGTGTAATCCCGTCACCGGAATCCCGCTACGTTCCTCCCCCACGTCTTCTCTCTACTGTCGGCGTGTATGCCTAGCCGGATGGCACCCCTATCCCGGCTAGATTCGACGATACCACGACAGTTGGCGCCCACCGTGGAGCGAGAGGCGTCGAGGCGATGATCCGGGCGGAATCAACATCATCATCATCGGGCAGATCGAATCTGGCAGGCTGATCTAATTCGACGTGTTCAATGTCGTCGTCTTCAGCCAGATCGTATCTGCCACATCGCATCTGTTCGATCGTCGGCTTTGGCGCGCGCAATCTTCGTCAATGACGGCGCGCTGCTGATCGACATCGGTGAGATGGATCCGTCCGACTTAATCGCATCTGGCCGGCTCGTCTGTTTCGGCTCACTTGAGTTCACCGTCGAGAGCGGTGGCATTGTGCACATTGTCCTGGGTGGTCCAGTCTGTCGGCTGTCATTGAAGGCCTCAAGTGGCACAAATTCCGAAGCTTGATCGTCTGAGGCAACATCCAACAGAAGCAACACATGCGTCCGTTCCCGGCATGAACAGCCAAAGTGGGACCAGGGAGAAAATCGCGTCAAGAATAATCAATCGCGTGAAGATTTACTCCAAGCCGATGCAAGCCAGGGGCTGCGCTTCTCAAAGGATCAAGCTAGCCAATCATAGTGCAACAAGCCCAAGGCTGGTCAGCTCGTAAGACAACAGCAAATAATTGTTTTTCGTGGCAAAGTTGTCTGATTTGGCTTCATCGCTAACGCTGCCCGTCGTCTTTTCGGCATACGCATCGTCGCGTTCATGCCAACCCATCATCGCGTTCCGGCTTAATTGTCGGCGCGGGTGATGTTTTTTGGGCATAATTATTGTCGGTGTCCTGCTTAATTGCTAACAGGACATGTATATTTATCGTCACGTTGCAGCTTAATTGCTGACGCGGCAAGACGCCTTTTGGGCGCGATTATCCTCGCGTTATGACTTAATTGCCAACATGGCACGATGCCTTTTCGGCGTACCCATCTCGCGTTCCGGCTTAATTGCCAACGCGGCGTGACGTTTTTTCGCGTTCTTGCCTACCCGTCATCGCGTTCCGGCTTAATTGTCGACGCGGACGATGTGTATTAGGCATAATTATCGTCGTGTCCAGCTTAATTACTAACAGGACATGACGTCTTTCTAACGTACTTATCGTCACGTTCCGGCTTAATCGCCGACGCGGCATGTTGCCTTTTTGGCGTACTTATCGTCGCGTTCTGGCTTAATCGCCGACGCGACATGTTGCCATTTAGCGTACTTATCGTCGCGTTCCGGCTTAATTGCTGGCGCGGCATGGCGTCTTTTGGCGTACCCGTCGTCGCGTTCCAGCTTAATTGCTGACATGGCATGATGTATTGATCGTCGTTGTTCCGGCTTGCGTGACAACACGACAATAATCAATTTTTTTTCTCTTCCACTCTCTCTCCTGGTTTAGACGAGTTCATCGTCATCTACACCACCACCGGCTTAATTGCCATCGCGGCCTACTCGTCATCGCGGCCTGCTCATCGCCGTGTCCCGGCTTAAGCGTCATCAACGCCAAGAGCACCAAAAAGCTAAGTTTTTCAGCAATTCTCTTGTTAACATTATATATGCTCATGAAATAAATTCTGGTTCGCTCTTCGAGATCATGTCATCTTTATTTCCCGATGATCATATATACTAAGCTATCAATGTCAACCCGAATTTGCTTCGTGCTAGTGGTTATTTTCTGATGCTTTTTTGGCCATGTCGCCTTACAAACTAATGTTTTGTCCGCCTAAGAGTATTCATCTGATCGCTTATGTGCTGGGTCGACTAAGTAGGTGTTTCGGCACCAAAAGCCGGCGCTTGTTCTGGGTCTAAACAGCTTGGTATTGCATCCCTGTTGCCCAACAGACGTTCCGTGCTGGAGGTTGGCTAACACACGAAATATGGCTAAAGTGCATAAGCCAGAAAACTTAAGGGTGGACCGCAGATAATCTGCAACCCAAATGTTTTTGTTGAAAAAACTGTTGGCTTAGACCTTACAATTGTTCAGTTCGCATTAAAAGTACAGCTTAACGCAGTTATTGTTTATTCTACAGGTGTTTTTGTTGCCGCTTCATCAAGGACGTCACATGCAAGACGACTTATCTTCAGTTGCCTCCTGGGTTTTAAACAGATTGGCATTGCCCTGTTACCCGGTGAGATGTTTTCATCAAGCCTAACGCCGCCTTACTTCATAAGGTCGACATAAGCCTCAGGGGCTACAGTCCGTCGGAACTTACAGTTTTGATGGATAGCTCGGGGGCTGCGTCGAAGTCTAATGCCGCCTTAATTCATAAGCCGGCATGAGGCTTGGGGACTACAACCATTTGATCTACAACGACGCAAGTTCTACTGAGCATCGAGCCGGCTTTCAAGTACATCTTCATCGACGCTCGGGGGCTACAACCATTGGATTTTCTGAGTCTCATGCCACCTTACTTCATAAGCCGACATGAGCCTCGGGGGCTACATCCACCTGGACGGAGATTTTTTCTTCATCCATTCTTTGGAATAAACTCGGTTCTGAAACATGTAAATTGACTGTGTTCCCAATGGAATAAAGCTAGCACCAGCGGGCACAATTCAATTCTGAAAGCAGACCGGGCGCGGTCTACATCAGAAGCATGGAAATCGGACGAGTTCCATTGGACACAAGCCGGCACGATTAAAAATCGATCAGTCCGGACGTCCTGGTCAATCCGTCTTAAACGACAGTTAAGACGATGTCAGTTCGGTAGTACATGTCGGATTATTTTCTTCGGCAAAGCTTCAAGTTCTACATCCGCCTAACCAAGACAAGACAATCAAAGGCGAAACTACTTCAAGCCCGTTGAAGAAGCCGGCCGCTGGAGAACTCAAAACTTTCCGGGGGCTAATGTCGGGGATATACCAAATAAGGGTATCATCGACATGTACATATTCCAGTATACTAGGGTGGCCCACTGGTGGTAATGCCGGCTGGCTTAACGGGCGGCCCAGTATGCTGAAGCGCAAGGAGAAGGCAAAGCTGGCTAAGGAGGACCCAAGACGAAGGCCCAGTAACCATCCGACTTGGCGCACAACACGAAGACAACTAAGCCGTATTAGTCTAGGACTCCTATTTCCTTATGCGGGTAGACTTTCCTTGTAAGCCCTAGGTCCGGCCGCGTTGATAAGCCGGCCTATGGGACTCCTTAGGGCGGACAATCTCCACAGCCTCATACAACCAAGGCTATACACACAACATCATTGTAATCGGCTCATATTGCCTTATAGTGATTTATAGCAGCACGTAGGATCATGCCACCGTTGCGAGATACGAAGCTGGGTAAACTATGTGTAATCCCGTCACCGGAATCCCGCTACGTTCCTCCCCCACGTCTTCTCTCTACCGTCGGCGTGTATACCTAGCCGGATGGCACCCCTATCCCGGCTAGATTCGACGATACCACGACAATAGCAATGGATCCATGGATCAAAACCTACCAAAACTCACAAGAATATCAGATCGATCCAAAAGCAATTTAGGGCTATTTTTGGTGGAAATTTTTGAAATAACAAAATCAAAGAAAAAATTTGTGGATTGTAATACTTGATGATGGCGATCTTGATGGTGTTGGGGGTCCAAGTTCGCTTGAGGGTGAGGCGCTTCTTGACGATGTCGGTCTTGGTGTTGTTGAGGATCCATGTTCGCTTGTTTATGAGGTATCTCTTGGCGATGGCGTTCTTGACGATGGCGATGTCCTTGATCATGCTCACTCCGTGCGTGACTTCTTACGGTGGAGTGGTGAGAACTTCGCGAGCTTGACCTTGAACAGCGACTATGATCTCGGTCGAGGAGCTTGCTCATGGAATCTTGGATTTGAGCGAAGCGCTCATTGTTTTCACGTTGAGCGGCTTGATGGCGCTCCTCATAGCGGCGTAAGTTGTCGTCGATGTACCTCTTGAGTGCCTCCTCTTGTTTGCCGAAGGCGTCTTGTTCTTCCCTAGCCATGATAAGCAAATACAAGTGATATGTGGAATATGTGGTGGCTAATAACCGCACTTACCTTTGGGTGATAGTATTGGACAATTGGACGTTGCCTTCCGAAGCAAAGGTATCACAAGAGTAAGAGTGTTTGATTAGCAATCCAAAAGCGACTCACACACACACTTATGAGGAGCTTAGGTATGGTAAAGTGGCAAGAAATCGAAACGAAGCAAACGATAAAGCTATTGCAACAAGTGGAGGATAACCACAAAGATCAAGTAGCAAAAGAGACTAACCACACAATCCAAGAAACAAAGGAAACTCACACGTGGAGACAAACGTGGATGGTGCGACTATGGGGATGAGCGACTTGGACCTAACAAAGACTATGCTCATGCCGTACCACCGCTCGAAGGACAACTAGTTCAAGTGTATAGGAGGGAGCACCCGATTTGCACAAGTGGACACGTTACTCTATTGGGTATTGGAGCTTTGAGGTGGTAAGGGGGACTAGGATGACGGCTCGGCTTTTCTCTTTTTTTTGAATCTTTTCTATTTCTGTTTTTGCTTTATACTTTTGCCCGAGCCGCGTCCGCTACACATTGATGCTCACAAGATTATGATATGCTTACTTGGAGTCACACTAGTGCAATGCTCACACCTTGACGAACTAGCTCCTAGGAAAAAGTTTGGCGAAAAGGAAAGGGATGAGTCGGAAGCTATACCTTTGGTTGCATCGAGGTAGCAGAAATTTGCTTCGTGAAATCTTCAATCCGACGAATTTCGGGCGAAATTGGCACAAGGAAACACCAAAGGAAAGTGGGGAAAGGTCTTAAGCACGAGATCCGTGGATCAAAACCACAAATCGCTCACCAAATCGAGAGATCGAACGAAATCCATATGGGCTATTTTTTTTTTGAATTTTCGAATTTGGTATGGGAAGAAAAATGTTGGTGGAAAAATGGCTAATAAAAGGTGGAAACACGATCCAAATCCGTGGCAACCCTTGATCTGATACGAAATGATGTAGGGGGTTGGCCCGTTCTTCATAGATTTGAGGGGAAAAAGGGGAGGAATGCGAAGAACACGATGAACATGATGAACACGAGGTGGGAATCGGGGGAAAAACGTGGGCAACAAAAGGGGATAACTAGCAAAACATGCAAGGATTCCCACCCAACAACAATCCTCAAAAGAGAAGCCTTTGGATCAAGAAAACCAAGCCAATCTTACTCTTGTTGAAACCGATTCCTCTTACCGGCCGGTCCACCGATCCAATAGAATCACCGCAGTGAAAGATCTGTTTGCACTACTAGAGACACCTAAGTGAAAGAGTAGCTACAACAAGAATCATCATCCTCCGCGGAGGAACCCATCACGGGAAGGAGCAACGCTCAACTCTCTAGTTCATTCATCTGTAACTAGAAAGGAAGAGGGGAAAAGCTATTTATTGTCTAGTACAAAACGGGGGGGTCCGGCCTGGAGGCCGGCGGCGACTGGTGGGGGTCCGGCCTGTGGGCGGGCCTAGGCGGGCCTAGGCCGGCCTGGAGGCCGGCGGCGACTGGTGGGTGTCCGGCCTGTGGGCTGGCCTAGGCCGGCCTGGAGGCCGGCTGCGTCTGATGGTGGTCCGGCCTAGGCCGGCCTGGAGGCCGGCTGGCTCCGCCTCTAGCCTTTGCCTTGACGCTTCCTCCTCCTCATCCACGTGTACGCCTTGGATGAAATCAATATCTTGGTTTCGGTTGTTCCATCTGCTTTCCACAATTCATACCTATCCACTCATAAGCCGTGTGTGTTTTGGAGTTGCGTTTGGATCTTTGAAATTCAAGTCACCCGCATTCTTGTGTATCGGTTTCTCTTGGCATGGTACACTAGTTCCAATACTATCTACTAGGTGAGGTTGGTTTCTTAGTTCTTTCCAGTCCACATATATATATACACTTGTCTTGTGATTGACCATGTCTAGTGAGAGCGGAGCACCACAACTACAAGAGCATCCAAGAGTAGATCAAGCTACATGAAGGAATTGGAAAAACTCAAGGCCAACCTCGACGATTGGAAGACCAACGCGACACCGACAATGCCAACTTCGAGATCGAGCAAGCCAAGCTCAAGGCCGACGCCGATTGCGACAAGCTCATGGCCGACCTCAAGACCATCCACGAGGAGTTCGTTGCCGGGTTATCCAAGTTCTTCACGCCCTCACATGACTCTTCACCGAGCTTATTGTCCACTCCACTACAAGATGGTGACCAAGAAGATGACGAGAAGATGGTCGAGCATGGGATTTTCCCTTCGACCAAGGAGACGAGCATGGAGGATGCTACCACTATGGACGTCGAGTCAAGTGGAGAGGTTGAGCATGGGAGCTTCCCTTCAACCAAGGCGGCGAATGGAGTTGAGCATACCGAGCCTATCCCTATGTGCTTGAATGATGAGATGGTACCAATCCTATGTGACACTGAGAGCCACCTAGCCCACTTGAGTGAGAGTGCAAGTGAGTTGAGTGGCTCCACCATATGCGAGATTGAGTGCTTCCATTTTGAGGGAATGAGTGATACACCACTTGAGTTGGGAGAGGTAGTTGATAGGTCAAGTGAGGCCATTTTGATTTCTAACAACTTACCCTCTACCTCTAGTGTGTTCTCTCATGTTCTACTAGGTTCCATGGATGATGAGACACCAAGCCTCGACATGATGGTGCCTATGATGGAGAAGATGTACATTGAGGATGAAGACGATGCCACCCCATGCTTACATGAAGATGTACAAGTCGGCCACATGGACGCCACTACCTGTACCACAACACCTACTTCCCATGAGCGGGACTACAAAGGTACGCATATGGGTGTTGATGATGCCATGATCCCACTAGTGGACATGATGACTTGTGATTGCTTGCATGATGTGGATTTTTGTTTTGATGTCACCTATGATTCTTTCACATTCCCATGTGATACCTTGTTCCAAACCAATGTTCATCATGTGGAATTTCCTACGTGTGATGATCTTAACACATGCATGCCTTGCTATGAATCTTTCCGATTTTCTCCCATTGTTGCATGCAATATGTCGAACAATTTCTCTTTCATATGTGTTGCTTGCAATGATGATAAAATGCTTGACAATAAGTTTGCCCCATAGCATTCTCACATTTTGGAGATTTGTCTTGTTTGAGTGTTGAGTTTGTTTCCTTCTTCGTTTTGCATGTTGCCCATCCGCATACTTCATATATTCAATTTGATTGTAGTGTGTTTGGTGATGTGCAAATGGAGAGATGCGTCATAATGGATGATGCATTCATGTACCATGCACACAATTTCTTTTTATGTAATTTCGTGTGTAATGGCTCACGCTTCATAATGTCAACCTCAATTGAGCAAGAGTTGACAAAAAGAGCTGGTTGATCCATCATCTATTGACACCATATTTCGTGATCAAGGAAGAGGCATTCCACTCCACGGGTGAAGATCGTCGACGAAAGGTATAACATCCCCAATTCTTCTCCCACCTTGCATCACTTGTTAGCCAAGCCATTTGTGCCTATCTTACCTATTGAGACTAGCTCATCTATGATTGCTTGGGTTTTGCACACTTGATACCTCGTAGTGTTCCGAGCAAACCTAGTATGCGCTAGTTGATATAATTCTTGTTGGCAAGCAAAGTGAGAGGTAAAAAGAGAAAAAGAGAATAAGAGGCAAAAGAGAATAGAAAAGAATCAAAAAGAGAAAAGAAAAGAAAGAGCTTCAATGCCATATCTCTTGTAGGTCGTGCAAGCTCGATGAAAATTCATAGGTGTGGTATCTTTGTGCTAATCTTGTAGCCCACCAATAAATTGCAATCGAGTTGGTTTCTCTTGTACTTGTGCGACTTGAGCTTTAGTCTTCGCTAGGTCCATCACTAGCTCATTGTTGGTTGCACAACTCCCACTCTTCAAAGCGTGTGTTTCTATGTGCTTCACTCATATCCTTTGAGATCGACTTGTATTTGCTTTCTGGTCATCCTGGTTCTCTACTTGCCTTTACAATATCTTGGTTTCCGGTTGTTCCATTTGCTTTCCACAATTCATACCTATCCACTCATAAGCCGTGTGTGTTTTGGAGTCGCATTTGGATCTTTGAAATTCAAGTCACCCGCATTCTTGTGTATCGGTTTCTCTTGGCATGGTCCACTAGTTCCAATACTATCTACTAGGTGAGGTTGGTTTCTTAGTTCCTTTCACCTCCACATATATATACACTTGTCTTGTGATTGACCATGTCTAGTGAGAGCGGAGCATCCTATGGAGGCCATGATGATGAGAACATGATGAGCGACAACGACTACGGCGCGCCAAGCATGGATGCCATCATGAGCGACAACGACTACGGCGCCCCAAGCATGGATGACATGTTGGACCACGACATCGACGACACCTCCACAAGCATGGATCTCATGGCGGAGCAACACAACTACTACGACTATGACGCCGCAACCGTCCACGACATGGAGAGCTACACCAACTTCGAGCCCTCAAGCATCAACACCATGGCGGACCACTACTTCGACTACAACTCCAATGAGGTGGTGGAACCCTACATGGACTATGACTCCTCAAGGCATGTAAAGGATCTTCCACGAGCTCTACACACCATGTTGATGACGATTCCGACGATGAGTACCAACCTCGATGATCCTCAAGCCCACGAACTCAAGAGTGCCACCGCCGTCAAGCACATACATCGTCCCAAGATCTTCGACAAGGTTATGCGCCTCATGATGATGACACAAGGAGATGGATCTCAAGGCATCTTCGTCTAGAGGACAAGGAGAAACACCCTCCTCCGCGACGTCAAGCTACTTCGCCCTCAAGACAGCGGCCAACGCACAGTGCCTATGCACGTGAGTCTTCGTCAAGGAACACTCATGATCATCATCAACGTCACTATGACGACTCAAGCTACCCAAGGCCACGCCATCACACATCTACATCAACTTCCAAGATGGCGGCAAGTACACATCATATGGAGTCTCCTCCGCGTGCCACAACCAAAAGGGCATCCAAGCGTCGATCAAGCTTCACGAAGGAATTGGAAAAACTCAAGGCCATCCTCGATGAGTGGAAGACTAAGCGCGACATCGACAATGCCAACTTCGAGATCGAGCAAGCCGAGCTCAATACCATTCGTGAGGACTTCATCGCCGGCTTATCCAAGTTCTTCAAGCCCTCACATGACTCTTCACCGAGCTTATTGTCGACTCCACTACAAGTTGGTGACCAAGAAGATGGCGAGAAGATGGTTGAGCATCGGAGTTTCCCTTCAACCAAGGTGGCGAATGGAGTTGAGTCTTCCGAGCCTATCCCTATGTGCTCGAATGATGATATGGCACCAATCCAATGTGAGCATGAGAGCCACCTAGCCCACTTGAGTGAGAGTGCAAGTGAGTTGAGTGCCTCCACCATATGCGAGATTGAGTGCCTCCACTTTGAGGGAATGAGTGATACACCACTTGAGTTGGGAGAGGTAGTTGATAGGTCAAGTGAGGCCATTTCGATTTCTAACAACTTACCCTCTACCTCTAGTATGTTCTCTCATGTTGTACTAGGAGTCATGGTGATGGACGTGGGTTGGGCTACATCATCTCCCCCTCCTTCGAAAAGCATCATCCACGACGCTAGCACGTCCTCATCATGTGAAGGAGATAGATGTCTCGTTGTTGAAGTGGAAGTCACCATGCCGCTATTTCTACCTATACGCACCAAAGACCAAGCAAAATATGTGTGTGCATGATAGAGGAGCACATCATTGACGACATGTCCAAATTTGTTCATAACACCATTAGCACAACACAAATATATGGAATGGAATACAAAAGCAAGGTTAATGTGCAAGCAACTCGTCCAAACATCCTCAAAATGTGGGAACACAAAATCTCCAAGAAAATTTGAGAAGGCTAAGATATCTATCTCATTTTGAACCATATGATGTCCATTGCATTCGAAATATCGGAAAGAGAACTTTTGCAATGGAGGGGAGAGTGGTGAAAACACAAGATGTCGGATGTTCTCAGCATAATCATGGGTGCCAACAAAACATAGGAAAGAGCAAGTTGTCAACAACTTTGTTGCAACACTAAGAAGACAACATCCAAAGGCCTCATGACAAGACATGCTCAAAATATCATTATGGTGACCAACAAACATGAGGAAAGAGAAATTGCTCATCAAGTTTGCGGTGACACATAAATCATCTATATGAAAGATCATGGAAACATGTATGTCACAAGGGGAACCAAAATCACTCACATGTTTGCACGTGAACCAAAGGAAAGAGTAATTGTTCAATTTGTTCGATGCAACACATGGAAAAGGAAATAGAGGTGGAATGGAGCCACAACTCTCATGAAAAATGCTCTCAAGAGATCTTTTTGTCAACTCATGCTCAATTGAGGTTGACATGATGAAGCATGAGCCATTACACACGAAATTCCATAAAAATAAATTGTGTGCATGGTAGATGAATGCATCATCCATTATGACGCATCTATCCATTTGCACATCACCAAACACACCAAAATCAAAAGGAATGTATGACATATGTGAGTGGTCAATATGCAAAAGGAAGGGAAAATTCTCAACATGGCAAAAGGAAGAATCTCCAAATTTGGAGAACGTTATGGGGTCATTCTCATAAAACATCATATCAATATTATTGCAAACCAAGCATTGGAAAGAGAAATTGTTCAACTTCTTGGATGCAACAATGGGAGAAAATTCGAAAGTTTCATAACAAGGCATGTATATGGAAAGATCATCACAAATAGGTAATCCCGCATGATCAACATTGGTTTGAAACAAGGTATCACATGGGAATATGAACGAAGCATATGTGACATCAAAAGGATCATCCATAGCATGCAAGCAATCACAAGTCATCACGTCCACTAGTGGGATCATGGCATCATCAACACCCATATGCGTACATTTGTAGTCTCGCTCATGTGAAGTAGGTGTTGTGGTAGAAGTAGCGGCGTCCATGTAGCCGACTTGTTCATCATGTAGACATGGGGTGGCATCGTCTTCATCATCCATGTACATCTTCTCCATAATAGGCACCATCATGTCGACTTTTGGCGTCGCAACATCCATGGCACCTAGTACACCACTTGGGATTTTTGAAGTTTGCCCCATACCATATGATGTAGGGGGTTGGCCCGATCTTCACCGATTTGAGGGGGAAAAGTGGATCAACACGAAGAACACGATGAACACGGAGGGGAATCGGGGGAAAATCATGGCAAACAAAAGGGGATAACTAGAAAAACCTGCAAGGATTCCCACCCAACAACAACCCTCAAAAGAGAAGCCTTTGGATCAAGAAAACCAAGCCAATCTTACTCTTGTTGAAACCGATTCCTCTTACCGGCCGGTCCACCGATCCAATAGAATCACCGCAGTGAAAGATCTGTTTGCACTACTAGAGACACCTAAGTGAAAGAGTAGCTACAACAAGAATCATCATCCTCCGCGGAGGAACCCATCACGGGAAGGAGCAACGCTCAACTCTCTAGTTCATTCATCTGTAACTAGAAAGGAAGAGGGGAAAAGCTATTTATTGTCTAGTACAAAACGGGGGGGTCCGGCCTGGGGGCCGGCCTAGGTAGTATATGGAAAGATCATCACAATGGGGTCCGGCCTGGGGGCTGGCCTAGGTTTGAGCTAGTCTCAATAGGTAAGATAGCTCATCTATGATTGTTTTGGCTTTGCACACTTGATACCTCGTAGTGTTCCGAGCAAACCTTGTTTGTGCTAGTTGATATAGTTGTTGTTGGCAAGCAAAGTGAGAGGCAAAATAGAAAAGAGAATAAGAGTCCAAAAGAGAAACAGAAAAGAATCAAAAAGAGAAAAGAAAAGAAAGAGCCTCAATGCCATATATCTTGTAGGTCGCGCAAGCTCGATGAAAAATTCATAGGTGTGGTATCTTTGTGCAAATCTTGTAGCCCACCAATAAATTGCAATCTATTTGGTTTCTCTTGTACTTGTGCGACTTGAGCTTTAGACTTCGCTAGGTCCATCACTAGCTCATTTTTGGTTGCACGAGTCCCACTTTTCAAAGCGTGTGTTTCTATGTGCTTCACTCATATCATTTGAGATCGACTTGTATTTGCTTTGTGGTCATCGTGGTTCTTTACTTGCCTTTACAATATCTTGGTTTCCGGTTGTTCCATTTGCTTTCCACAATTCATTCCTATCCACTCATAAGCCGTGTGTGTTTTGGAGTTGCGTTTGGATCTTTGAAATTCAATTCACCCGCATTCTTGTGTATCGGTTTCTTTTGGCATGGTCCACTAGTTCCAATACTATCTACTCGGTGAGGTTGGTTTCTTAGTTCTTTCCACTCCACATATATATACACTTGTCTTGTGATTGACCATGTCTAGTGAGAGCGGAGCATCCTATGGAGGCCATGATGATGAGAACATGATGACTTGTGATTGCTTGCATGCTATGGAGGATCATTTTGATGTCACCTATGCTTCTTTCATATTCCCATGTGATACCTTGTTTCAAACCAATGTTGATCATGCGGAATTACCTATTTGTGATGATCTTTCCATATACATGCCTTGTTATAAAACTTTTGAATTTTCTCCCATTGTTGCATCCAAGAAGTTGAACAATTTCCGTTTCCAATGCTTGGTTTGCAATAATGTTGATATGATGTCTTATGAGAATGCCCCCATAGCTTTCTCAAAATTTGGAGATTCTTCCTTTTGCCATGTTGAGAATTTACCCTTCCTTTTGCATATTGACCACTCACATATGTCATACATTCCTTTTGATTTTGGTGTGTTTGGTGATGTGCAAATGGATAGATGCGTCATAATGGATGATGCATTCATCTACCATGCACACAATTTCTTTTTATGGAATTTCGTGTGTAATGGCTCACGCTTCATCATGTCAACCTCAATTGAGCATGAGTTGACAAAAAGAGCTCTTGAGAGCATTTTCCATGAGAGTTGTGGCTCTATTCCACCTCTATTGGCTTTTCCATGTCTTGCATTGAACAAATTGAATAATTGCTCTTTCCTTTGGTTCGCGTGCAAACATGTGAGTGCTTTGGTTTTCCTTTGTGACATTCATGCTCCCTTGATCTTCCTTGTAGATGATTTATGTGTTGCAAAAAGTATGATGCACAATTGCTCTTTCCATTGGCTTAATTGCAACCATAATGGGTATTTTGAGCATGTCTTGTCATGAGGCCATTGAATGTTGTCTTCTTGGTGTGGCAACAAAATCGATGAGAACTTGCTATTCTCTTTGCTTTGTTTGCACCCATGTTGGTGATAATAAGAGCCTCTCTCACCTTGTGTGTGGTTCACAAATTTCTCTTTCCGATGCTTTCAATGCAATGACAATCTTATGGTATCAAGAGCAAGGGTTGCCACGGATTTGGATCGTGTTTCCACCTTTTATTAGCCATTTTTCCACCAAAATTTTTCTTTCCCATACCAAATTTGAAAATTCAAAAAAAATAGCCCATATGGATTTCGTTCGATCTCTCGATTTGGTGAGCGATTTGTGGTTTTGATCCACGGATCTCGTGCTTAAGACCTTTCCCCACCTTCCTTTGGTGTTTCCTTGTGCCAATTTCGCCCAAAATTCGTCGGATTGAAGATATCACGGAGCAAATTTCTGCTACCTCGACGCAACCAAAGGTATAGCTTCCGACTCATCCCTTTCCTTTTCGCGAAACTTTTTCCTAGGAGCTAGTTTGTCAAAGTGTGAGCATTGCACTAGTGTAACACAAAGTGAGCATATCATAATCTTGCGAGAATCAACGTGTAGCGGACTCGGCTCAGGCAAAAGCATCAAGCAAAAGAGAAATAGAAAAGATTCAAAAAAAGGAGAAAAGCCGAGTCGTCATCCTAGTCACCCTTACCACCTCAAAGCTCCAATACCCAATAGAGAAACGTGTCCACTTGTGCAAATCGGGTGCTCCCTCCTATACACTTGAGCTAGTTGTCCTTCGAGCGGTGGTGCGGCATGAGCATAGTCTTCGTTAGGTCCAAGTCGCTCATCCCCATAGTCGCACCATCCACGTTTGTCTCCACGTGTGAGTTTCCTTTGTTTCTTGGATTGTGTGGTTAGTCTCTTTTGCTACTTGATCTTTGTGGTTATCCTCCACTTGTTGCAATAGCTTTATCGTTTGCTTCGTTTCGATTTCTTGCCACTTGTCATACCTAAGCTCCTCATAAGTGTGTGTGTGAGTCGCTTTGGATTGCTAATCAAACACTCTTACACTTGTGATACCTTTGTCTCGGAAGGCGAGTCCACTTGTCCAATATTATCAACCAAAGGTAAGAGCGGTTATTAGCCACCACATACTCCACATATCACTTGTGTCTTCTTATCATGGCTAGGGAAGAACAAGACGCCGGAACGAGCAAACAAGAGGAAGCAATCAAGAAGTACTTGGACGACGCCTTGCGCCGTTCCGAGGAGCGCCACCAAGCCGCACAACGCGAACGAAATGAGCACTTCACTCGACTTGAAGAGTCCTTGAGCAAGCTCCTCGAACAACGTCATCGGCGCTCATCAAGGCCAAGCTCAAGGACCTCGCACCGCTCCAACGCAAGAAACAAAGCACCAAGTGAGGTTGCTCAACATCATCGGCATCGACAACATCAAGAGCGCCATCGTCCCACCACCCCACACCCTCAAGTACAAGAGATACCTTCCCGTGAGTTGAGTGGTGAGAGAGCGAAACACCACAAGAGTGAGAGCCACCTTGCCCACTTGAGTGCAAGCGAGTTGTGTGACTTCACCATATGCGACATGGAGCGCTTCAACTTTGAGGACATGAGCGATACACCATATAAGTTGAGAGAGGTAGTCGATAGGGCAAGCAAGAGCATTGCACACGATATTCGTCAAGCTTGTGTCGTGACGTCGATGATGATCATGAGTAGACGTACACCGATGAAGATCCTTGGTGTTCCTTGACGAAGACTCATGTACATAGGCACTTTGCGTTGGCCGCCGTCGTGAGGGTGATGAAGCTGGACGTCGAGGAAGAGGGTGTGTCTCCTTGTCCTCTAGGCGAAGATGCCTTGAGCTCCGCCTTCTTGAGCTTGTAGGTGCTTGATGGAGGTGGCCAGGGTTTTGGTTACCGGTCGGTAAATCCGGTTACCGACCGGTAACTGGGTTTCCCAAGCACCCACGGTAATCATGCTTACCGGCCAAAAAATCCCGAGAAATTTGAATTTAAACGCATAATATTGATTAAATATAATTTGCTGCTATTGGTACTACATATTTGAAGATGTAGCGCGCTGGTTTGCGTCATCCTGTTCTGCCTGTATGTCCAGGGTTCGAATTCCCGCCGCGGCTACATTTTTTGACTATTATTTTCTTTGTACTATATTAAATCCGCGTAATTATGTAAAAAAAGTGACTAACAAGTTTCGAACCTGCGACATCTTGAGGGTACACAAGCCGATTGGAGGCCATACCGCTACGCTGCAATGGCAGTTATGTCTAGTTCTTGTTTTAAACCTACATAGCTCTTTGCGATAGAATTTAAATTCAAAATTTGATTTTAAATTTTGTCCGGTAACCGTCCGGGATTTCTCGGTTACCGCGGTAACCGGAAATCTCGAGCCCCCTCGGGATTTTTGGTTAATTCGGTAACCAAAACCTTGGCGGTGGCGCTCTTGAGTTCGTGGCCTTGAGGATCGTCGAGGTGGGTACCTCATCGTCGGAGTCGTCATCCTCATGATGTGTAGCGCCTCGTTGGAGATCCTTGACGTGCCTTGAGGAGGCGGAGTCCATGTAGGGTTCCGCCACATCATTGGATTTGTAGTCGCTGTAGAGGTCCACCATGTCGTTGATGCTTGTGGGCTCGAAGTCGGTGTAGCTCTACATGTCGTGGACGGTTGCGGCGTCATAGTGTAGTAGTGGTGGTGCTCCGCCATGTAGTCCATGCTCGTGGAGGTGTCGCCGATGTCGTGGTCCACCATGTCATCCATGCTCGGGCGCCATAGTCGTTGTCGCTCATCATGTCATCCATGCTTGGCGCGACATAGTCGTTGTCGCTCATCATGTTCTCATCATCATGGCCTCCATAGGATGCTCCGCTCTCACTAGACATGGTCAATCACAAGACAAGTGTATATATATGTGGAGTGGAAGGTACTAAGAAACCAACCTCACCTAGTAGATAGTATTGGAACTAGTGGGCCATGCCAAGACAAACCGATACACAATGAATGCGGGTGACTTGAATTTCAAAGATCCAACGCAACTCCAAAACACACACGGCTTATGAGTGGATAGGTATGAATTGTGGAAAGCAAATGGAACAAACCGGAAACCAAGATATTGTAAAGACAAGTAGAGAACCTGTGGCACCCCCCTCTGACACATATCGCCAGAGAGGCGGTCGCCCCGTGCGCCAGCCCAGGATATCCGGTCCGCACGTTACGACAATGCAACATAGCAGAAATATCATTACCAATCAGGCCCAGAGGGGCTACAAATGGTTTTACATGGGCATAAAGGCTTGAAAAATTATCAAGGCCAAGTATGGCACTGGACAGAGTTTAACTGGCAGCGGAAGACAATGTACGGCAACGGCTTAGTGCGGCTCCATTCCACAGGCATCTGGCTGTGGACTACTGATCCTAGCACGCTCCTGCTCGATCTCCTTGCTATGGTAGTAGATGTATCCTCTCAATGTCTGGCCAAATGAAAAGCCAGTTTGAGTACAATGATGTACTCGCAAGTAACAACCACAAGACATGAACAGTCAAGCAATCAGGCAACAAGTAAACTAGTGACAGAAAATACTCTAAACATGGCAAGTGTCTACTCACGACATTCCAAGTGGATAGCAACAGGGTAGCACGACAAATCATGGCATAAGTAGATGATGGGGTATCACCAGTACAGAGTCCAAGCCAGGTGGGGTTGGATCGTGCACCGGCGATCAGACAAGAGAACTTACCTGTGACGAATAACGGATTTGTACCCATTGGTAATGAGTATTATAACAAACCTGTCACAACTAGGCCCAACGGCCTCACCACATCTTTCCACTGCTAGGCCCACTAGCCTCATCTATCCGCTAGGAATGCACGGACGATGTTGGCTCAGGCCTAACTCTAGGCCCCCAACGGTCGCACCGCCATCCCTCAACACGGGGAACCATTCACAACTGAGGTAACATTCCCTGCATCATCTTATTGTTTATTTAGTGAAATCAGGTTGTTCATCTTACTTTCACACCGAACTTAAGTTAACCTCCGGACTCGACAAAGGACAATAGTGTGACCGACACTGAACTGTTCCATAACCTAGGAACAAGGCTAGCTGCTAGTGATACACTCTCGAGAGGTTGCAGTTACCACCCATCTAAATGCACCTTGCTTCGCGACGGCAAGATACAATTACATAACAACCGTTCACGCTACCAAGACACTCTGTATAGCTACCGACTTACCACTCGGGCTAGTCTTATGACGAAGTGAATCCGGCACGTCCCCAACTCATGAGGCAACGCCTAGCTCCGGAACTTACAAGACTAGCCCCGACCACAACTATGCAGTATCCGACTAGACTTGCCAAGTGGGTAGCATCAAAGGAGGCGTGATAGGTTACATAGGCTATGGCTCTCCCATTTGGGCGACAGTGGTAGTGCGTTCAATGATCAGATTGGTGGCACTATGGACTGACCCTATCGAAGCTTGGAGGGTTGGTCATTTAATCCAGTTTCTTTCAACAAACAATTCCAACAACAGAGGGTTAGTCCCACACAATAAATATAATATCATCATCAACATGAAACAGATTAGTCCAATGCAAAATCATAATATCATATCAACATGAAACAGAAACAAACTGCACTCAATATTTCAAACAATATATAGTTAGTTCAATCAATGGTTAGTTCAACCGGGCGATGGCGGAGATAACTCGGACCAGTGACAGCCACAGGTTGAGTAAAAGAAAATAAACAGCACAGTTGGTTAGCGTCAACCGGGCGATGGCGGGAGATACCTCCGGCCAGTAGCAGCCACAGATCGACGACTACAAAAGTTAGTGGAGGCGTCCACGCGATCCCGTTCCTCCATTCCATTGACTGCGGCGGTTCCTCCAGTCATCGTCGCGGAATGGGGAGTGGTGCATGGTACCGTCCAACACACGCCACAACTCTACAGAAAAGTAGACGAGATTCAATCCACGTGGGCGGTGCCCAACATGTATTTAGTCGCCGGCCGGAACTCAACCCACACTTGATGGGTTTATCGTATTACAGGAATGAAAACAAAGTCACGATATCTCGTGACGCACAGTTGACAAATAAAACCAAAGCCACGATATCTCGTGCGCACAGTTGACAGATGATAAGCAATCATAAGAAAGAAAGCATCCATTCCACTCGAGGATTAACTCGACGTGGTGTCAGCAATCTTGGCAAAAAGACCCAAATGAAAGCCAGCTTCCCAAGCGTCGCAGTCAAGGCGGGCATACGCCAGCCAAGTTTGACGGAGGGAGAAGAAGCAAATAACTCTTTTGGCAAATGCCCCAACTCCGAGGATCATAAGACGACATTCGTCCGCTCCTCACCTCGGCGAAGGAGAAGAAGCAAACAATCATGGGGACGCTTAGTTATAGTTAGCTGGTCAGATGGTTCGACAAAGCCACGCAAGTGCGAGGCGCACAAATTAATCATACGCCAATCGTTTACACACATGGACGATGAGTGAAACATGGCATCGCTAACTATACTGGAAAGAAACACGGCGTTATTATCTAAGCTCGAAATAGACATAGCATGCAAGTACACATATGGAATCGGCATCGAAGCCCCACATAAAATACCACGCATGACATGATATCTGCAACAAACAACACTGCTTGAGTGTTCATAGCAAGTGGTTAGCTTGCCTTCAAAGATCGACACCATTTGGCTTGGAGGTCACGGACCGTCGCGAGTTAGGGTATCGATTTGCCGGTACCGCGGGACACCTATGCAAGCATACAAGTGTGCTGAGCATATAAACATTTTTTAAAAATACCAAACCTATACCACTGGATAGAGCTCTTAAAACTATGAATTTACAAATTTGAATCACCTCAAACGGAGCTACGGTTTAAAAGATATGGACGAGCGATGAATAGCTATTCAACGCTCACTAGCAGGCGACGAGTAACTACCTGCCGCGCGAGCGGCGCACAGTTACTCGCTGCCGAAGCTGGCCCGGTCGCGGACTCCACAGAAAGACGCTTTCCCGCGGAGGAAGCGTAAAGCCCGAAATACGCTTTCAGCCAATAAAGGGGATCGAGCCGGCCACCTTCTTCCTGGCTATCTCGCGTGAGGGAGCTACGGGAGAGCATGGCCAGCGGCTCGGGAGAGAGCTGCCGGTGGCGGGAGACGGCTCGGCGGGCCGGCCGTAGACAGCGGCGAGGTCGCCGTACTCCACCGCGACGGAGGAGCGCGCGGGCGTGGGCAGGGACGGCCTCGGGCGGTGAGGTCCCGAGCTCACCGAGCCCGACCAAGGCGGGAGGTCGACGGCAGGCGGCTCGACGGAGCCAGCCGAGGACGGCGGAGAGGTCGCCGACCACCACCGCATCCGTGGAAGGCACGGGCGGGGACGAGGACGGCCTCGGGCGGCGGGGCCCCGAGCTGGCCCAGCTCGGCCAGGTCGGAAGGTCGCCGGAGCCGGCCGCTGGGCGCACGAGGAGGCTGGGCGACGGCGGGGGTGGGAGCGTAGTGCCTGGCCGCGCCCGTGAGGAGGGTCAGAGGTGGCCGGGGAGAGGCTCTGCGCGAGGGGCGTCGAGCACGGGCTCGGCCGTGGTCAGCAGAGGATGAACGGGATGGCTTCGGCCTCCAACTGCTGCTCCGGAGGGTTGGCTAGCAAGGGCAGGGGAGGGTGAGCAAGTGGTGGTGCGGCTGAGGGAGAGTGAGGGGCAGGGGGAAATGGGGTACAGGGTTCAGGGGAGCTGCCATTTTCGGTTTTTAAGCAAGGTGGTGACCGGGGTTGGGAGCTGAACCATGGTGAAGTGTCGGTGACCCAACTCAGGGGTTAGGATCGAGAGCCGGATAAGAACAACGAGCTGGACGCGCAGTGGTGCACAGGGGATTCACTGGTGCCGGGGATTAGGGCTTGGCAGATTTAGGTCACGCCTAATCGGGCGTCCGGGATGTCCAGAGCGCGACGTGAGCGACATCGTCGCGTTCCCGTTGACTCGTGGCATGAAATGGAAAACGGGTCGCACCACTGGGTTCGTAACGAAGGGACCAACCCAACAAAACTAGAATCACTCAAAGGTGACAAACTTTTATGTATAAGATTTTCAGAAAACCGGGGTTGCGCCAGGTGTTCGATGAAATGACAGGGTCTTCCCCATCTCAGAAAAATCCCCAAAATTCACGGTAGGCTAGGTAGGGGTATGTAGGATGTTGGTGAAGTTTGAGCCCAATCGGTACCTGGAGGTTGGTCAAAGAATTTGGTGTCCAAAAATGCCCTAATGGCATGGGTATGCCAAATGCACTACTCAAATGATATTGGCCTAATTGTGGATATGGGGTTGTGTATGGGATCTTGTCAACTTGGCAAAGTGGCAATGCCAAATGATTTTTGTAGCTAGGGGTTGCTTTGGAAATAGCAATAGGCATAGAAATAGCATTACAAAGGAAGTACCCCAAATATTGTCAAATGAGGTTGGGACAATGGAGTGAAATGTTCAGGAGGTGAATTAGGCCCATCCACAAAATTGTAGATTTTGGATGAGTGGAAGGTGTCTGAATACTTATTGGACGGAAATGGCATAATAGGCGGATATGATTTAACCGAGGGTTTTGCATTGGACTATGGAATATTTTCCATAGGGTGGATGTATAAGTATGAGGGAACCATATGGTAGCTTGGTAGAATTTATCTTAAGATACAATTGTGGTGGTGGCTTTTAGTGGAATAGACGGAAGGGTTTTGGAACACTGGAGGCATCAATGTTGACAACGAAAATAGTGGCATGAGATATGGTGGAGGTTGATAAGCTCAAGGTTTGTTGGGAAATCTCCAAGTGAGCAAAACCAAAGTCAATCAAAGACCAACAAGTGGGAGAAAATAGTTTGGAAACAGAAAAAGTTTTTCAGGCGGGAGAAAACATTACTAACATTAGGGACGAATTTTCGGGATGTGACAAACCTTCCCCCCTTAAAAAGAATCTCGTCCCGAGATTCGGAGACTTAAAAGAGATTCCCGGGGTTATACAAGATATTTCTTGTAAGGTTTAATATACCCTATATTTAAAATATTTTAAAACTTTTTCTACAAGATATTAGAGTTTAACGCTCAACAGGATATTTTACTAAAACAAACATTATCAAAGCATGACATTCATATCACACTCATGCATTCTAAGGATGGCATGGCAGGGGCTCACGCAATCAATCAGCATAGGATGTGCCACTATTGTTATAAGATTAAATCTAAGGTTTTTAGTTCAACCAACACAAGCATGGCAAATCAAACCAGATCTACACATGAATTATCAAGTGAGCGGGGAACCATGGGTACCGTGTATCCTCAAATACATCCACTTAATGGTTAGAGTCGAGCAACACACCAAAATATTTTTCGTACTAGAAAATAATATCCCATTCAAATGGTGTGTAATTTTACAGGTGGGCATATGTGTGTTGGTTCACATACACGTCCTGTTTTAGATGTTCTGTCATATGTTCAAAACTTTTAAAAGGAAGAAAGGGCATGGTGTTTTTCGCACATCAACCGAGTAGTTAACAAGTGAATAAACATCAAGTTTTTACACGAGTTGAATTAACAAGTCCCATAACAGCTGCCAAGCTAACATGCGATACAAGCAAACACAGAAGAACAAACAACCTCACACCCTCCACCTACAAACTTAGGACTCCTCACTTGGTGGGGACTTGGTCTGGGCTTCATTCACTTTGCTGCCTTCAGGAGCTCGCAGGTTTGGTCCTAAGCAAAGCTTGGTATCCACTGGGGTCCTCCCCACCACGGCTAGAGTCGTAGGGATGCCTTCTGGCACAACGCCAAAGTTGCGAAGGGGTTGGAGGTCGAGGGTTGCGGCTGGTCCTGGATGAAAGGTATCGAGTCCAAACTTCAGAGCTTCCATTGATGGTGGTGGCTTCTGG
Source organism: Puccinellia tenuiflora (assembly GCA_012064385.1). Taxonomy (NCBI): domain Eukaryota; kingdom Viridiplantae; phylum Streptophyta; class Magnoliopsida; order Poales; family Poaceae; genus Puccinellia; species Puccinellia tenuiflora. The sequence continues at coordinate 927,503 of QRDG01000967.1, read as the reverse complement.
AGTTTAATTGTTGCTGGTCCTTGCGGAGCTGGGTTGTGGTTAGCGGGATGCGGGACTTGGGCAAGGGCTTGCCTATTGGAATGGCATTCCTCCAAGTGGTAGACAAGGATGCTCTCCAAGGCGGTGATGTAGGACACGAGATGTGACAAGGTTGAGTTGAGCATCACTTCGATGCTTACCATGGGATGGCTGGGGCTTGCAAGGGATCTTGGCGGGAAAAAGCGAGATGCAGGAGGTTCCATCGCGGCTTCAAAGTACCGCAGACGAGCGAGACATTTCCAAGCTGCAACTTGGAGCGCCATCTCAGGGGAATCCACGAAGTGGCTTTGACTCACATACGGCGTCGCGCTTCCTATGGCACTTGTGCCGACATACACATCGGCATGATACTCACTCACACAGGAGGAGAGGTTAGACCGATATACATGGTACACCGGGCGAGAAACACAACCAATAATATCGCGAGCAGCTTCCCATAACAAGGTGGAAAACCGGGGCGAAACTCAGCGGTCGTCTCGAAAATAAGGGTAGGTGCCATCTAAAAACTCAAGCTAGTGTACTTGGGAGAGAAGAGAGCGCAAGATTTCTGGGCGGGATCTGCTTCAAGAGAGTTGGGTTCCAAAGGATAGCAAGCGAGGGTGGTATTTTATAGGTAGCTGGGACTTGGGTTTCATTCTAATGGGTAGTGTCGATTCCTTCTCCAGGAAGAAACCGGCGAGTCTGGTTGGGTAATATTGGGACAAGTTTTACTGCACCATACTGTTGACCACACCAGCCATGCTGATTAGGCGGATACGGGTTAAATCCATCAGGTCGTTGTCGGGCAAAAGTAAGGTGGGGTTTCCATGCTAGGGTAGTCTACAGCCAGCCTGGTGCTCTGATACCATGCTCTGTGGCACCCCCTTCTGACACATTCGTCAGAAGGCGGTCGCCCCGTGCGCCAGCCCAGGATATCCGGACGCACGTTACGACAATGCAACATAGCGGAAATATCATTACACAATCAGGCCCAAAGGGCTACAAATGGTTTACATGGCCATCAAGGCAAGAAAATTATCATTGCCAAGTATGGCACGGGACGGAGTTTAACGGCAGCGGAAGATAATGGTACGACGTCTTGGTGCGGCTCCATTCCACAGGCATCTGGCTGGGCTACTGATCCTAGCACGTTCTGCTCCATCTCCTTTGCTATGGTAGAAGACGAATCCTCTCCACGTCTGGCCACATGAAAAGCCAGTTTGAGTACAATGATGTACTCGCAAGTAACAACCACAAGACATGAACAGTCAAGCAATCAGGCAACAAGTAACTAGTGACAGAAAATAATCTAAACATGGCAAGTGTCTACTCACGACATTCCAAGTGGATAGCAACAGGGTAGCACGACAAATCATGGCATAAGTAGATGATGGGGTATCACCAGTACAGAGTCCAAGCCAGGTGGGGTTGGATCGTGCACCGGCGATCAGACAAGAGAACTTACCTGTGACGAATAACGGATGTACCCATTGGTAATAAGTATTATAACAAACCTGTCACAACTAGGCCCAACGGCCTCACCACATCTTTCCACTGCTAGGCCCACTGGCCTCATCTATCCACTAGGTAATGCACGGACGATGTTGGCTCAGGCCTAACTCTAGGCCCCAACGATCGCACCGCCATCCCTCAACGCGGGTAACCATTCACAACTGAGGTAACATTCCCTGCATCATCTTATTGTTTATTTAGTGAAATCAGGTTCGACAAAGGACAATAGTGTGACCGACACTGAACTGTTCCATAACCTAGGAACAAGGCTAGCTGCTAGTTGATACACTCTCGAGAGGTTGCAGTTACCACCCATCTAAATGCACCTTGCTTCGCGACGGCAAGATACAATTACATAACCGTTCACGCTACCAAGACACTCCTTGTATAGCTACCGACTTACCACTCGGGCTAAGTCTTATGACGAAGTGAATCCGGCACGTCCCCAACTCATGAGCAACGCCTAGCTCCGGAACCTTCACAAGACTAGCCCCGACCACAACTATGCAGTATCCGACTAGACTTGCCAAGTGGGTAGCATCAAAGGAGGCTGATAGGTTACATAGGCTATGGCTCTCCCATTTGGGCGACAGTGGTAGTGCGTTCAATGATCAGATTGGTGGCACTATGGACTGACCCTATCGAAGCTTGGAGGGTTGGTTCATTTAATCCAGTTTCTTTCAACAACAATTCCAACAACAGAGGGTTAGTCCAACACAATAAATATAATATATCAACATGAAACAGATTAGTCCAATGCAAAATCATGATATCATATCAACATGAAACAGAAACAAACTGCACTCAATATTTCAAACAATATATAGTTAGTTCAATCAATGGTTAGTTCAACCGGGCGATGGCGGAGATAACTCCGACCAGTGACAGCCACAGGTTGAGTAAAAGAAAATAAACAGCACAGTTGGTTAGCGTCAACCGGGCGATGGCGGAGATACCTCCGCCAGTAGCAGCACCAGATCGACTACAAAAGTTAGTGGAGGCGTCCACGCGATCCCGTTCCTCCATTCCATTGACTGCGGCGGTTCCTCCAGTCCATCGTCGCCGGAATGGGGAGTGGTGCATGGTACCGTCCAACACACGCCACAACTCTACAGAAAAGTAGACGAGATTCAATCCACGTGGGCGGTGCCCAACATGTATTTAGTCGCCGGCCGGAACTCAACCCACACTTGATGGGTTTATCGTATTACAGGAATGAAAACAAAGTCACGATATCTCGTGACGCACAGTTGACAGGATATAAACCAAAGCCACGATATCTCGTGACGCACAGTTGACAGATGATAAGCAATCATAAGAAAGAAAGCATCCATTCCACTCGAGGATTAACTCGACGTGGTGTCAGCAATCTTGGCAAAAAGACCCAAATGAAAGCCAGCTCCCAAGCGTCGCAGTCAAGCGGGCATACGCCAGCCAAGTTTGACGGAGGGAGAAGAAGCAAATAACTCTTTTGGCAAATGCCCCAACTCCGAGGATCATAAGACGACATTCGTCCGCTCCTCACCTCGGCGAAGGAGAAGAAGCAAACAATCATGGGGACGCTTAGTTATAGTTAGCTGGTCAGATGGTTCGACAAAGCCACGCAAGTGCGAGGCGCACAAATTAATCATACGCCAATCGTTTACACACATGGACGATGAGTGAAACATGGCATCGCTAACTATACTGGAAATGAACACGGCGTTATTATCTAAGCTCGAAATAGACATAGCATGCAAGTACACATATGGAATCGCTAGCATCGAATAGCCCCACATAAAATACCACGCATGACATGATAATCTGCAACAAACAGCACTGCTTGAGTGTTCATAGCAAGTGGTTAGCTTGCCTTCGGAGATCGACGCCATTTGGCTTGAAGGTCACGGACCGTCGCGAGTTAGGA